>AZIM01000914.1:110942-130797 GCA_000516915.1 Ophiophagus hannah
CAAGATAACATATTCCAGCAAGCTCTGAACACATATTCTAGCAAACTCTGGATGCTTTGCAGACAAATCAAAGAAACGCAGTGACAGTGCTGTCTAACCCACATTTTTCTATCTTATTTGGTAGGTTGTGGTCTACTTTAACATATCCTTACTGAAATCCAAATAAATTATTTCCACAGAATTTTGCTAGTCCATTAAGAATATCTTGTTGTCAAAGAATGCAATAAGATTTGTTTTGCACTATGTTTTTTTTAACAAATCCATGTTGGTTTCTGGTTATGATTTTGTTTGCCTCTAGGTGTTTGTAAATTCATTGCTTAATTATCTTTTCCAGAATCTTCCCAGATATTGATGTTAGGCTGATAGGTCTGTAGTTTCCTGGATCATGTTTTTCATTTTTTGAAAATGAAAACTACACCAGCCCTTTTCCAGTAATCAGATAGTTCCCCAATGCTCCAGGATCTTTGAAGTATATAGTTTAGTGATTCTAAGATCACATTTGACATCTTTCAGAACCTTGGGATGTAATCCATCTGGTCCTGGTAATTTGAAGTGTTCTCTTAGCATTTCCTTGCTTATTTAGACTTGCATTCCTAGTCTGTATTTTACAGTATTTGTTTTGATAGGTTGAACTGGTTTTTTCCATTTGTGTAAATATAGATGCAAAAAATGAGTTAAGCAGTTCTGCTTTTTCCCTGCTACTTGTCATCATCTTGCCATTTTCTCTTTTTCTTTTACATGTTGAGAGAAGCTTTAATCATTATTTTGACTTTAGTCACAAGCCTTAGATCATTTTGAGCTTTAGCTTTCCTGACTTCATCTTTGCAAGTTCTGGCCTTTTGCTGATATTCTGCCTTAGTTAAATGCCCCCCTTTCCACTTTTTATACTTGTCCTTTTTGTCTTTCAGTTTATCAGACTTCTTTGGAAGCATGCTAGTTTATTTTGAGATCTCTCTCTTTTTCTTAATTGGAATAGTGCTAGAGTGAGCTTTTATAATCTTTTCAAAGTTTCTTGGGTTGTTTTTGTGGAATTCTTCTAAACCTTTAAGTTTATTGACAAAATTTTCTGCTAGGTTTGTCAGGAATCACTTTGATCTTGCACTAGGTCCACCGTTTATCTCCCAATTGATGTCAGAATAGTTAAAGTTCCCCATTGCTATTGTGTTCTTCCTATATATCTTAGTTAATTGATTAGCAAAAAGTTCATATATTTTCTCTGTTTGGCTGGGTGACCTGCAATATATACCTGTGGCAATATCATTCTTTTTATCTTTTATATTGATCCAAATGTATACAGACAGTTTTTATCATTGTTCTACTATATTTCTGTAGAAATAAAATTATTTCTTATATATAGCATGACTCCACCTCCTCTTTTATTAGGTCTGTATCTTTTTGACAATTTAAATCCCTCTACCTGTATTCTCCATGGGTTTCATCCCACCAAGTTTCGGTAATAGTAACAATATAATATCTACCCTCATGTACTTGGATTTCTATTTCAAAGATGCTTTTTCAAGAGGCAATGTGGAAAAAGAAGAAATTTTGCTTCAGAAGTTCTTGGATGACAAGTGAGTATCTTCTTTTTCCTCAAAGAAAACAGTCCAGTTGCCTTTTAAAAAAGCACCTTTGAGACAACTATGACCTGGATGACTAAAAATACCCATAGACTCTTGGATTTCTAGTTCACCCTGTTTATTCTTCATACTTTATGTATTGGTATACAAACATTAGGGTCCTTTTTGACTCCTTGATTTCAACATAACCTGTTTTGTGTTTAAGCCCCTCTACATAGAGTCATGTGATTAGAATGCAGTACTACAGAGCTAACTCACTGCTCACTCCAGGAGTTCGATTCTGACCGGCTCAAGGTTGACTGCCTTCCATCCTGAAGTCGGTAAAATGAGGACCCAGATTGTTGGGGGCAATATCCTGACTCTGTAACCTACTTAGAGAGGGCTGTAAATCACTGTGAAACAGTATATAAATCTAAGTGTCATTGCTATTGCTACATCTTTACTGATTAATGTACAAGGCACATGGCACATACAATGAAAGGCTTGGTTTTTCTTAATAGTAATGTTAATATTCTTAACCACATAAACATCTATGTTAAAAACACTGACAACCCTGTTAGTTTTAGATTTCTGGGGACAGAAAAGTTCCCTATCAAATTAAGTCTCTGTCCCCATTATTGAGTTTAATAGTTATTCTTTAAACCCCCTCACAATAACATGTTCATCATTAACATATAACACACTTTCAAATTACTTTTTTAAAAAGTAAATATTTAAATTATAAATACGAAAACCAGCAATACCTTTCTGACTGAAAATCTTTCAACTTGAGGTTCCATTCATCTTGAACAAAAGTTATTAGGTCCCAAAAAGCTTGCTAGGGGAAAAGTTAAATAAGTTGAGAAAGGTTAATATTCCTGTGGCTTTTTAAAGTCCAGGTTCAACCTTCTAAGATGAAGCAGGCATTCTTGTATTTTATATTAATAATTTTAGCTGGCTGAAGTTTGTGCCTTTTACACAATAAAAAACTTAGAATTGTGCTCAGAAATCCATTACTTGACCATAGGTGGCAGTAGGGGCACCAGTGAAGGTTTTTATTATTTAAAATTTGTCAATGTGAGACCTGTGCTAGAAAAGTCCAGGTAATCTTTTCAGAGATCTCATTTTTCATTTTTACAACAGTAAACCTGAAATGTAGTCTCCTAGTATAAAAAAATGAGAAAGTTAGCCAGTGTGAAACTGTAAACCATTGCTTATAAAGCATAATGGCTAAAATCATACATTGTTTTAAAACCACATAAAAATAGCACAATAGTTTGGCATGGAAAAAGGTGACTACTTTAAAATATTGCAGATGCTGTATTCGTTCCCCTGCTAACTCCAAAGTGTCTCTCAGCCCAAATAATTTATTATTTTAGAATTGGAAGCACGTGTTTGGATTCACTAATATTTGTGCTACATAGTCACAATAAATACATGTTCAAAGAGATGTCTTGAGCATTGCACTGCTGCAGCACAAGCTCCATGTCTTTGTATGTATGTGCAATTTCATGAAAAATGTATGAAAAGGCCAGAGCTTAAAGCATTATCATGCTTTTGTGGGGCCCTGTAGACTCTTTGATTCTGACCCCATGTACTATGGGTTTGAACAAATAGTTACAGAACAAGCAAAAAGGAAGACAGCTTTATATTTGTCTTGATTACAACTGGTCATAGTATCTAGGTGATCTTGAAAAAGCTAAGCAGAATCAGGTATTGATAGTATTTGGATTTAACAGATAATCCTAAGGTTGTAGGTCTTTACTTGAAAGGTTAAAAAAGTCAAAAGAAGACAACAAACCTTCACGTTATTGTCAATAAAGCAATAAGGATGTGGCACACATTCTAGGAATTGAATTTGAAGCTTAATTACCATCCAGGTGTTAATGTGTGATGTGAGTTTTTGAACACATTTGGAATGCTTATAATCTTTCAAGAGTTTTTCTAGCTTAGAAGTGGAATGGAACATACTGGGAAAAAATATCTTTACTTTCTTAGGAAAGTAGCAGAGACATAAAAGATGCTCTTGTTTTACTCAGGTTTGTTACATTAGTGATAAATTAATTAGCAGCTAGTAAAGATGTCCTTGATAAAACTTTGGACACATAGTTCTTTAAAACACACCTCTAAAATTCTTTTGATGAATCTTCCTTGTGTGTTCCAATAATAATAGAATGGTAATTTGTAATTTTAGAAGGATGTCAGATGTTACCGTGGAAAAGATAAAAGAGGATGAGAAGTTGATTGAGGAGATTGAGAAACTAAAAGTAGAAAAGGAGACTTTCCATGAAGAAATCTATATTCTTTCCCATCGGTGTGAAATGCTGGAATCAACAATACATAAACTGGTATCTGATCTTGAGGTAGGATAAATAGAATGTTGCTAATCCGTAATTATGTAATTGTCAATCTTACAATAATGAAATGATATAGAAAATTCTTCCTTGGTGGAAAAAGTGAAGGTGGATGCTTGATGATCTAGATCAGTGTTTCTTAGACTTTGTCAGTTTAAGAAGTAGGGACTTCAAGAATTCCCATCCAACACTATCCTAAGAAACACTGATCAAGATGTTCTTTCTTTGTTTTAACTTTTGTCAGTAGATTCTGTGGGCCTGACCAAACGTAATGGGTATAAAGGAAAGTGCCTGGGACGATAGAGGTCCAACTAATATAAGCAAATTCTTTACAGTCTTAATTTGTTGACCTGGTATCCTTTAGCACAAGAATAGTTAGTCCACAATCACTTGTAACCAAGCCCTTCTGGCTATGATTGCTAAAAATTGGAGGCATTGTTCACCATTTGAGGCAGAAACCCACAAAAATATAAATTATAATACAAACTTATGGTCTGAAACTCATCTTCTATTTGGGAAAATGTGTTGCCTTGCCCAGGTGTGTAACACAGTTCCATTCAATTTGCTTTATCATGCTTTGCCTTCCTTAGTAATAATAAATGTCCCTTGACAGCTGAAAGGCTAATTACCCTCTTGGCTTATCATCTCCACCATTTCCACTTAAAATATTTACTCCAGTACTGTTTTCCTTTGTGATTTTAAACTGCCTTGAAGCAAAAATCTGGGTACCTGTATGAAAGATCTACTTAGTCCTGTTCAGTTCTTCAGTGAAAGATTGATAGCCTGTAAGAAGTAGTATTAGTTGACTAATGCTTTCATTGGTTTATCCAATGCAGAAAGAGAAGAGAGCTTGCAAGGAAAGCCTTGATTGTATGGAAAATAGGCTGCTCACTTATGTAGGAACTACAATGAAAAAATTGGCTATCAGCTTTGAAAAATTAAAAGAAACGAGGTATGCATGTTTCCAGACTATATTTGTGAAGGGTAATTTTTAGTTGATGTAAGTAATAATAATCCTGGATATTTTTTCAAACATTGATTTACTCTTATGATAACCTATGATTTATTTAAGCTTAGTTTATATGAAATAGACATAGTAAAATAAGCTGGGGGTTATTGAGAGATTATTTGAGATATTGCAGTCAATAAAAAAATAATTAAAAAGTGAAAAATTGCTAACATTTCACAGGTTTTCTGTCATTTCAGTTTCATGTTTTTGCTTCTTCCCAACTGAAATCTCGAGTTTTCATGGAAAACACTGACATCTTATGAGATTTATTTGTCTTACACATTTTGGGATTTTTGTCCATTTGTTTCTAAAGCAGATTTGTTTAATTTTGGAAAGCCAAGGGTGGCATCCAGGAATCTTCTACATGTACTCGTTTTCAGAAGCACTATACAAATGCATGCAGACAATCATGAATCTATTTTTACTGTCACAATAACTGAATTCATATATAAGTAAAAAATTGTACTGTGTTTCAAGTTACGTTGATCAGGGTGATACTAAAAATAGCCTACAGATAATCCTTGATTACAATTTATGTCCCAAAAGGTACTTATTATGATGGCCCCTCACCCCTCTCCTGGTGATATGATCACGTTTTAAGCACTTTGCAACTGGTCCACATTTATGGCCATTTGCAGCATACCACAGTTATGTAACTGATTTACATTTTTTGTTGGAAAAAAGTGTTTACTTCTAGTTTCTTGCAAAAAAAATTGATTGCAGACAATGACTTTGCTTAAGAATCTCAGCTTTTGCTTACGACAGTTGCATTCCCTGAATAACTGCAAAAAGGTTGTAAAATTGGGTTGGTTAAATGGGTGCCTTAAGTTACGACCATCATGACATGACAGAAATTTCAGGCTCTATTATAGTCATAAGTCAAGGACAACCTATATTGGCCACAGTTAATTAAGTAGAATGGCAGCTTTTCAGTAATGGTTAGAAACCTCAGTAGGAATGTGCAAAATTTGACAATTCAAGAACAGAATATCTCGAAGACCAGTGGACTGTTTAAATTTCCTTGGCTTTTAAAATAAATTCTCTGAATGACAAGATGTTTAAAGTGTCTTGGACACATAAAAGACTTTTCTGATCTTTCTTCAGAAAAACATGTTTTTTTCACACAATGTCAAATAGCAGGATTTACCTAACATACATAAAAACGTAACTATATATTCAGTATTTAAGTCAATGTGTTTGATTATATAAAGATGAATAGTACCAACTTCTGTCAGTTGCAGCAAATTTAGAAAGTCACTGTTCTGGCTGCCATCTTGATTTTGTTACCCCCTCCTCCCCCGATTCCCCTGGTTATTTGGCATAGTGAAACTTTTGAACAGCTGTGAAGAAAAAGGATAGTGTGTCAGGAGGCAGAGAAAGTAGAACAGGCTAGAAAGAGCAAGAGAGTGGCACAAAAGAGTTGGAATAGAAGAGGCAAGTAGGGAGGAAATACAAGAAGGTATAAAAAGCAGAGTAGAGGCTAGCAGCTTGGTAGCTGGTGAGGAAATGTGAAGGAGGGTAGGCTGGGGTGAAGGAAAGAAATGAAGGGGAATATAGCAGCAGGCAACCTGAGTGGGTAGTGCAGGAAGAAGGAAAGGCTGGGGAATGAGAAGGGAGAAGGAAACAAGGGTTCAAAGACTGAGCATAGTCTGAGACTAAACTTTATACTTTCCTGATAAATACTATTGCTTTATCTTTTAAAGAGTACAGTTACCTAAGCATGTCTCTGATGCTGGTATTCCTACGTGAAAGGTTTAATCTGTTCTTGTGTATTTTATTTTCCTATCTGGCTCTGAGAGTCCAGATAGATAGGGTTAAATCAGATCCTGCCCTGTTGGACTGAGTCTGCATTAAAACTGAAGCTCCCCCCTGCGCTGTGGCCACGCCCCAGTTTTCAACTCAGTCCAGCCAGGATAGGACGTGAGTTGCTGAGGCTCCACTTGAATTGCAAGTGGAGGCTTTTTGCATAAGACAAGAAATTTTAAGGGGCAGCAGAGGCTTTTGGAAGACTCTGCAGCCAAGGAGTGAGGCTTTTAATCTCTGGGCTTGGCTATTGCGTTCAGGACGGCTGTCCCAACGCGCGGAGCTGCAAACACGTGGAGTAGCTCCAGGCGATTGGCCTAATAAGGGCTATCAGCTATTGTGCGTGGTAGCGAAGCAGCAGCAGCAAGGTGGAACAGCGCTGTTTTCGCTTTTGCTTTCTATTTGATCGCCTTGGCTGCAAAGCGCAAAGTGTAGCAGCAAGCAGCAGTGGCTAAAAGGGGCAATCGGCCCAGAGGAGGCTTTGCAGCAATGCAAAACAGCTGCTTGATCGGGCAATCGATCCGATTCCAGCTGGAGGGCCCATCTGCATGGCAGCAGTTGGCGCTGAAGAGTGGCAAGGATGGGATCAACCCCAGCTGAGGGTGCAGATCAACCACGTTGCCAGAGCTGTGATTCCAGCTACAGAACTGAGGTGATCGCGTGGACACCAGTAGACCTATATGCAGGTCCATTATTATATTGTGGTGACTGGCAGGGTGTGGCTGCAGCCCAGCAATTGGCCTATCTAGGCTTGCTTCGTTGGTCCAGAGGTAAAAGGATCTTTTTTATTCTGGATGGGGCCTTACTGGCAAGGGCAAGCAGTAAATGTGTTATTAACTCCTCATCCCCTTCCCCACCAGGATCTATCCTCTCCCTCTGGCTGTGTTTGTTAATCCCAATCTCCCAGTGGGATGACAGATAATGATCAGGAAGGTGATAACAGTCCTTTTACTTCTAGAGGTAAATCTAGGGGCAGGCAGAAGAGAAAGGCCCCTGGACCCAAGAAACCTTCCAGGGCAGAAGAGCAGGATGCTTTGAGAAGGCAGAGGGCTCCAGAAAAGCAGGTGGAGAAAAGGCAGTGTGCTGCTGGTGGGAGGAGCCGGAGATCACCAGACCCAGAGGAGTCAGATTCTTCTGCTCTGCCTCCAGTTTTATAAATAGAGCCTGGGCCTTTTACCTCCACTAGTAGACCTTGCTTACAAGTCTGGTCACCTGATAATTCATCTGCTACTGCTGATCCACACCTTCTAGGGGGAGTTTCAGATTACGAAGGAGTTCCCCAAGCAGTTTGCCAGGATGAAACTAAGGCACCTCCTAAGAAAGCCAGACCATGGGTGGCAGCATCTTATACGGCTATAGCTACTGGCTTGCGCAGTTCTGAAGAGGCTGAAACAGCATTACCTGCGTACATGGAGGCAATTATCTCTAGAGCCATAAGGCAAGGTATTGTGGAAGGCCTCCAAGCTATGAGGAGGCCTGAATCGGTGGTGTCAGAACATTCAGACCTAGAACAGTCTATTCATGAGAGAAGCAAAGAATCCTTAAGGGACAGGGCTTTTCCTGACCCCTCCATATATAGCTTTACACATAAAACACCAGGGGAAGACAAGAGGAAATCTGATTTCTCGGCAGATTAAGAAATGGCCCTGGAGCGACCTTCCTTCTCCAGTCTCTTTGATTCTCAAAAGTTCAGGGCCTTATTGTTTAAGGCCAGGAAGACGGCCCGGTTGGGACCAGAAGCAGATATTGGGGAAGTTGCTTTGCTGCTCCTCCAGACCAATATTTTGGCGAACCAACAGTTCGGCCTGAAATGGTTCCAGTGCCTAGATTATTTTTGAATGTTATCAAGTAACAGCTGGAATCCCTGGGAGCATCTGCCATGTTATCGGACAGCGAACGCCGCTACTTTAATATGGGGACTGAACTTACCAGCTCATTACAGGTGCCATCAGTGGACGGTCCAGTTGCAGCCTTGATTCCTTCCTCATCAAACCCCACTAATCCAGAGGAGGCATTGAAGGCAGAGGACAAGAGGATAGAACAATCTCTCCAATGTACCCACCTGGCGGCTGCCTGGGCAGTCAAGGCTGCTTCGGCTGCCTCATTCTTTATGAGGTCTTCCTTATGTTGGCTGCACCAACTGCAAGACAAGGTCCCCGCCACAGATGTCTGAGCGCACCAAGACATCCATAAACTTGTGGCAGTNTGCCAGATTTGCTTCAAAGGCCATTGCCACTTCTGTAGCAGCCTGCAGAATGGTCTGGCTTAAAAACTGGCAGGTCAACGGGTAGTGGAAGTGGAAGGTGGCATCTGCCCCCATCAAAGGGGTTAAATTGTTTGCGGAGGTCTTAGAGCCCCATCTGGTGGAGAGCAGAGATAGAAAGAAATACCTTCCTTCTCTGGTAAGGCGGTCCACTTACAGAGCGGTACCATACACCCGCAGGTCATCTTTCAGAGCTGAGGGCAGCATCGGGGCTCAGGGGCCTCAGAGGCCTCAGAGGCAGTCCTTCACCAGGAATGCCCCAGGAAAGAACGGCCAGAGATAGGCCCTAATTTTCAGGCAAGTGGCCCTTTCATGGGGGAGGAAGTTGCTTTTTCTGGCGTTCCTGCTAAATGCAGCAGTAGTTCTCCCATTGGGGGTAAGTTATCCAATTTTGCGGCCCAATGGGAGGCTACTACATCCGACGCTTGGGTCTTAAAGACCATCAGACATGGCCTTTTCTTAGAATTTAGGTCACAGCTCCCCAGATTTTATGTGCCTTGCTCTGTTTCCAAGGAAGCTTCCCATAGGAAACTAATGGAACAGGCCTTCCAACACGTACTGGATATTAGAGCCATCCAGTCAGTTCCAGTTAATCAACAGGGTAAGGATTCTACTCCTGGCTGTTTGTTGTTCCCAAGGCTTCTGGCGGCTGGAGAGCCATTCTGGATTTAAAAAGGCTCAATAAATTTTTGTTGTACAAGTGTTTCCGGATGCATTCACTGCAGTCTATTTTGCAGAGCGTCGGGGAGGGTTACATCCTCACCTCAATTGATTTAACAGAGGCTTATCTACACATCAGAATTTGTCAGACACAGAGGGAATATTTACGCTTCAGCTATGAGGGAGGTCACTTTCGATATAGGGCTATACCTTTTGGTTTATCCTCTGCACCCAGGGTGTTTACTAAGGTCTTGGCTGCCTTGGCAGCTCGCTTGAGAACCATCCCAGTAAGGGTGCAGTGTTAACTGGATGACATTTTAATCAAATCATCCTCACATGACTGAGCCTTAAAGGATCTCCAAGTGACAGTCTCCCTGTTACAAAACCATGGCTTTTCTATTAATACCAAGAAAAGTCATTTCTCACCATCTACATGTTTATTACATCTTGGAGCTAAGATTGGCACAATGTCTTGTATTCCTCTCACAGGTACGCAAAGACAGTTTACAAAGCATGGTGGGGGAGGTCATGAGAGCGGATAAGTTCCCCTTGGCACTTCTCTCACAACTCTTAGGGAAGAAGATTTCTTGTATCTCCATCGTGCCTTGGGCTAGACTACACTCCAGAAAGCTTCAGTGGTTTCTGTTGCCCCACCAAAAGGCGGGTAGAAGTCACTCATCTCTCATGGTCTCAGTCCCCGGGTCTGTCAAGCAGTTCTTGTTATGGTGGTTTTCTCAAGCTTGAATGCAGGTCAATTATTCAGAGACCCGTCCCAAGCAGTAATCACTACCAATGCCAGTCTCTCCGGCTGGGGGGCACATTTACAGTCACAGTTGGCCGAAGGCCAGTGGTCTGTTTTGGAGAGGGGAAAGAACATTAATTGTGTAGAATTGAGAGCGGTTTGATAGGCTTTCAAGAAATTTAGAAACACCATACAACACACACGTCCTAATTTTAACAGATAATGTAGCCACCAAGGCTCACATCAACAGGCAGGGTGGCATCAGATCTAGGGCTTTAATGTTAAGGCTGAATGTTTGGGCCTTTGGACGAAGAGGAATCTCCTGTCAATCAGGGTAGAACACATCTTGGGTGGAAAATGTGCAAGCGGACTGGCTTAGCAGGGCCAAGATTGACCTCTCAGAGTGGAGTATTCCCCCTCTTTTATTTCAGGAGCTGTCACAACGGTTTGGACTACCAGTGGTGGATCTGTTCGCATCTCCAACCAATACCAAACTCCCCAGGTTTCCCCAGGTTCGCGACCCAAAATATATTGGATTGGGCCATCCATACCATTCTAGCAGCTAGGAGACCTTCAACCAACCGCATCTATCAAGCCACATGGAAGGTCTTCTGCCAGTGGTGTATCAAGAATAGGATTTCACCCACTTCGGCTTCAGTAGCCAACATTCTGGGTTTTTTACAAGAGGGTCTTGACAAAGGGCTCTCAGCAAACACTCTACACAGACAGGTGGCTGTCCTTCCTTCAGTATTGTACATACACAGGAAGGGGTCCTTGTCTCAGAACCAAACCATCCAGAGGTTTTTAAAAGGGGCCACCAACCTTAGACCTCCTGTGGTTCACAGATTCCCCATTTGGGATCTTTCTAAGGTGTTCAGGGCCTTAATGGCTGAACCTTTTGAACTGTTCAGGTCCATTAGTTTACACTTCCTGTCTCTCAGGGTAG
The DNA here is from genome assembly GCA_000516915.1 of Ophiophagus hannah. Classification (NCBI taxonomy): domain Eukaryota; kingdom Metazoa; phylum Chordata; class Lepidosauria; order Squamata; family Elapidae; genus Ophiophagus; species Ophiophagus hannah. The sequence continues at coordinate 122,276 of AZIM01000914.1, forward strand.
CATTTCTAGTAGCCATCACTTCGGCTAGAAGGGTCTCAGAGATGGCGGCCCTTTCAGTTAGGGAAGATTTGTGTGTCTTCCATCCAGACAGAGTGGTTTTGCAGTTAGACCCATCTTTCATACCTAAGATTAATTCTAGGTTCCACAGTGCTCAAGAGCTTATTCTCCCAAATTTCTGCTCCAATCCTACGCATAATTTGGAATGGGCATGGCACACCCTGGATGTCCATAGAGCCTTAAAGATATACATCTGGAGGACACATTCTATCCGAAAGTCGGAGGCACTTTTTGTGTCCTTCCAGCCAGGCACAATGGGGCTGAAAGTGTCTCCATCGACAGTGAGCAGATGGATTAGGGCTTGCATTGCTAAGGCTTATCAGAGCAGGTCTCTCCTGGTGCCTCAAGGGGTGACGGCTCACTCTACTAGAAGTGCGGCAATCACTGCAGCATGGGCTACTCAAGCACCCATTGAAGAGACTTGTAGAGTGACTACATGGTCTTCATCGTCACCCTTCATTTGACATTACCGCTTGGATGCCTTTGCATCAGGCGATGCAGCTTTTGGCAGGACGGTTCTACAGAGCGTGCTCGAACACCAGTGTGAATAGGACCAGACTCATGCCCTCCCAGGGACCGGCCAGCTTTGGCATGTCCCTATTTATCTGGACTCTCGGAGCCACAGATAGGAAAATGAACATTGGCTTACCTGAATGTTCGTTTTCTTCTGGGGCGTAGAGAGTCCAGCCCCACCCTGGTTCGTCTGGTCTGGGTGGGGGTTGGGGGGAGCAATAACGTATGTTCTTTTTTATCTTGCAACTCCAGAATCATGTCCAGTCTGCCAAGTGCTTTGTTGAAAGCTGGGGCGTGGCCATGGCGTAGGGCGGAGCTTCAGTTTTAACGCAGACTCAGTCCAACAGGGCAGGATCTGATTTAACCCTATCTATCTGGACTCTACGCCACAGAAGAAAATGAACATTCAGGTAAGCCAATGTTCATTCTACGTCAGATGGAATCAATTATTCTTGGAATATTGGGACATATTTTATTGAGTAAAAATAGCTGTATTTATATAGTATTATAAATGTTCATTTTTAAATATCATTCAGGCAAAATCACACAAGTGCTTATTTTGGGGAAGAATTTTTAGAGGCTGCAAATAGAGTTACCAAAGAGAAACTTGTGACCCCTCAGTCCACCGAAGTGCTGAGAGAGATATGGGCAATTTATAATACATTCCAGCAAGAAATACGCCTTTGCAAAGATGTGGTAGGTGATATATCATACCATTTTATGGCAAATCATAAGCTCCGATGATGTCTTTTAAATTTTGTTCATGTAGCTGCTTCTGCTTGTTAGCAAGGATTTAAAATGTGACCATATTTTTCTAATATATGATGTATCCATGTTTATTAATTAATTTGATTTTTATTCTACTTTATAAGTAATTTAAGAGGGTGAATATCCATAATATTCCTATTTTTCCACAACATCCGGTGCGTTGAGTTGGGCTGAGAGAGTGTAATCAGTTCAAAGACACCCATCTGGCTTTCATGCCTAAGGCAGAACTAGAATTCATAAGTCTCCTGGTTTCTGTCCTTAAACATTAAACCAAACTTGCTCCATGTTAGTGCTATCACATATTATAGATTTTGTGAAGAGGAGAAAGCAACTTGCAGGTCATTATTAGCAAATTTTTATAGCTTTCCTCTACTGATCAACAACGGGATAGTTGAATGGAGTACAATTTGAGAATTTGTTGGACTACAATAACTGTGTGTGTGTGAATGAGTGAATGAATGAGAGAGAGAGAATGAATGTCTTAAAAATTTTACAGGTGCTAGTCAAATGAAAAATTTCCTGTTAGTCCTACCCAATAGAATAATCTTCCTAGATGTAGCTACTAGGAATTTAAATTCCTAAATGTAGCTACCGGTGGTAGGAATTTAAATTCCTAAATGTAGCCACTAGGAATTTAAACTCAGTTTCTAGTAATTACATCCAGGAAGATTATTATGTTGGATAGATCCAATGACAAATTTTTCATTTGAGTGAAAATTGGATTCAAGGCTTCCGTATCTTTTTTTATCATTCATATTATTGGTCTTGTTAATTTTATATGATTGCTATGTTTATTGCATGTCCATTACTTAGATTATTCTCTAATAAATTGTTAAACTGTTTTTAAGAGAGTAAATTAATCTTTCCTGCAACTAAATGTGTGAGAATGGGTGTTCTATTTCTCTCTGTCTCCTCCTCCCCTCCCCAGCTCAACATCTGAATTGAAAACTATATAAATTCATGTAGAAACTACCATAGATTTTTGGTCTTAAAAGGTCCAATAAAGTAGCTTGAGAAAAGTCCATATTTGACATAACTTTATGTAACAAATATAGCTTTAAAAATAATTTATTTTAAAATAAATAAAAAGGTATGTAAACTAATTAATGTGAATATTCTCTTCATTGGTTATATGTGAGCAGATAAACAGAAAGGACATACTGCTTGAGAGCTGTACTTTCTGTTTTTGTCACTTGTCTAAAGCAGAATTTGGCTACTTTTGCTTTCATCTGTACTGGCTTGTATTATAAGCATGTACGTGATACAACATTTGTAACTGCACCAGTATCTGAAAACTGATGTTTTGGATCAATGTCAGTGAATACATTCATTTTCACATGGTATAACTAACTGCCTAAATTTGCGGTTCTCCTATAGGGTTATTCTACACAGGAGGTCCTTGATTTAGAACCATTTGTGATTGTTCAAAGTTACAACTGCATTGAATATAGTGACAGTCTCACACTTAAAATTGTCACAGCATTCCCTGTGAGAAATCAATGTCTCAGTTTGAAATCAACAGGAGATACCATGAACAATACAAGAGCTTGTTTATTGAAGCTTTTGCAAAAGCTGTTCTCATGGCTAGAAACACAGGAGACAATTTTACATAGGAATACATGATGATTATATAAAGTTTCAAAACTCCTTTCCCAGTTACTGCCCTTCTCTCATTATTGGTTGATTTCTGGCGTACAGTCTGCCCCTTCCCAGCAACTCCATCCCAGTAGCTATTCATTTCTAGTAATCTCCACCCCCCTGATAGTTGCTACAGCCAACTATTGTCAGCATTATTAATTTTAGTATGACAAGTGGTTCCTTCCTTTGACCTGCCATGTGCTAAGACGTTTATAGCCTTGTTATTTTCTTATGGTGAACATTCTTACACAATTTCTTACTTAATGTCCCATTAGGGTTTCTTAGGTTACATAGATGCTAAATATGGTGTTTGCTCTTTTCTTTACAGGAATAATTCTCATTTCTCTCATTCCCAAATTACATAAACAAAATTTTGATTCTTGGTAAATGGCATATATTTATGATGGTTGCATTGTATCTGGATCATGGGATTGCAATTTGTGACCTTTCCAGATGGATTCTAATAAGCAAAGTCAGTGGGAGAAGCCAAATTTGCTTATCAATTGCATGATTCACTTAACAACTACAGTGGTTCATTTAACAGTTGTGGCAGAAAAAGTCATAAGCTTGGGCACAACTCATTTAACAACTCCTTTGCTTAGCAGCAGAAATTTTGGTTCCAGTTGTGGTTGTAAATTGAGGAGTACCTATATCTCTACTGAAGAAGATCTCAATTGTGTGTTCTCTTCTGCACAGGATGAAATGCAAAGCTTGATTCTCCAGAGGAATGAATTGCAACATAAATTGTACAAAGCTGTAGAAGAATTCATTGTGGAAGTGGATGGTCTTCCTCTTTTTGAGCGCTTAGAAATATTGAAGGTTGGGTCCAGAGTGGCTTTGTATTCGTTTTATTTTACGTTTATGAGATGCTCTCCAGATCAGATTACAGTTTTGTAATGATCATAAACAATAACTTAAAAGTCATGGGATCATTCTTTCATTTCTTTTTGCAAATATTAATATTTAAATTCTGAGGTAACCCCAGAGCCTCCTGATGCCATTGTTTCTAATCTGAAATATCGACAAAATGTGTTCTACATTTTAAAAGTCTACGCAATCTGAGCAGGTGATGCTATTCAAAATAGTGTTTAGGAATGACATTGGAATAGGCTTATGTACGTATATAGCAAACATGCTGTTCCTGTTTGGGATCTACTATGTAATGCAAAGTGCAGAAAAGAAGTAATAATAGAGAAAGGAAATCAAAGCTAAGAAAAAAAGAAAGGAAAGGATGTTTAAATAAATGTGCTGTTAAATACATGTTTTCTCATTTAGAAAAAACTAATATATCACACAAATTAGCCATTTGAGTTTACTTATCATTTCTGTTCTACAAAATGCTTCTTATACTGAGATATTTTCAAGTAGCTTTATATTTATTCCATATTCTCAATATGGCTGTAATGTGTTCTTTTTAAACTATACCCAATTTATTGTACATTGACCTTAGTCCCTCTTTGAGGGAGATGGGCAGTGCAGAAATGTGAAAAATATATAAATAAATACAATTTGATTAACTCAAATTCCAAAGAGCCATCAAAAGCCTGAGACCCTGTACAGTTGGGGTTTTATATCCCGCTGGTTTTATTTTGGAAAAAGAATACCCAGAATATAAAAGTAAAACATACACACATATGGGTGTGAGTTGTTTCTTTGTGAATTGTCTTATACCACCTTTTGTTTTTATTACTATTTGTAGTATTTAATGTTCTCTAAACATTTCTGTATATAATATTCTACTACTATTATTCTTTGCTACATAATATTTGTACTAATATTACTATTGCTACTGTACTATTACCATTATTAGTATGATGGTGATGTTATCCATTCACTTGTGTTCAGCAGTGTATTCTTATGCATCCTGGTCTGTCTTTAATACTTCTCTGCCCTGGATTTCTTTTACTATTATTTTCTTTTTTATTAATAGGCAGCAGGTAAAGCACTAGCACTTCCCCAATATTGTGCTGGCTTGGATGTGCCTCTTTTTTCCCCTTCCTTCTGCCTCTGTGAATATTTTTTTTGGTCTGACTTTTTTCTTGAAGCAGTGGCTGCAGTTTCAGAAACATGCATATTTCTTCTGTTCTCCTTGCTTCTCCTTCTCCACCTGTTTCAGAGTGAAGCATTTTATGAGCAATTCTGCATAAAGAACTCAGGGAGAGGGCTCAAATATAGGAGGAGAGAAAGCTAACAGAAATGCATGTAATTTTCTCTACTCTTCTACAATGACATATCTAAAAATGATTTTTATAATCTTTGATAAAACCTGGGCTTTATTGTACTATAAATGTTCAAACTACCTAAGTTTCAAGTTGTGTCCTTTTAGCTCCAGATCTTTTCTACCAACACCCACTTTTTCATCCAACAAAATAGCAAGCTGCAAAATAAAATTTCAAATAGGGTAATCCCTGGCCTTTTCTTTCTTTTACATCTTGTAAAACGTTATATTCAATTCTTATTTATCATATTAATACCCATATATCTACTTTCAATCTTAAAAGCCATTTTATTCATCAATTGTTCAATCTTATAACCTCTTAGTGTTAATGTCTTTGTTAATCTTGAAACCTAATGCCGCAAATTCTTTTATTTTTCCTACTAATAATTCCATTTAAAGGATCCCGATTTTCCAAAACTAGCCCTGCCATCTGTCAAAGTTCTTAACTTATAAGTCTCTGTTTAAATTTTTATTCCCATAATTCCCTCATTTTATCTTGCATCTCTATTCAAAATTTCAAGAACACAAAAAAGAAGAGGAGACAGCTTTGTCGTATTCCCTTTTCACATGGTTTTGTTAAATCTCCATTAACAATAATTTGTGCTTTCTGTGAAGTATAAATCCATTGTAGCCATATGAAAAAATTCTTCCCAGAATTTATATCTTCCAAAATTTTAAAAAGAAAAATTCAATTCAAATTGTCAAAGGCTTTCTCTTCATCTAAACAAATCAAGGCAGTTTGCATTAAATGTTTTAGAATAAACAGCACAATTTTGATATTTTCTTTTAATTATTTTGAAGGTAAAAACCCACATTGATCTTCATGAATAAATTCTTGCTAAATTATCTTCAATCTATCAGCTAGCATTGTTGTACACAATTTATATACAATAATGATTTTGGTCAATAATTTCTTATTAAAGTCTTGTCCTCTATAGATATTAGTGCTGTATTAGCCTCTAGCATTTTTCCTCCCTATAAAATAGAAATCATTGTATCTGGAGAGGTTGTAAAAGTTCATCCTCAAAATATTTATAATAACCTAATAAGATAAAATAACATTTATTGTCATTTTTCTGTAAAAGTTTAATGATAAATACTTCTATGGTAGTTTTCTTTTTTATCATCTAGAATACTATGTGTTTTCTCTTGATTCTTTTTTTTGAGTGCAGTATTAAGTTATATGAAAATAACCTCTTAAAAAAATACTTGTGTCCCAAACTATTCTTAAACCAGTGTCTATATTTAATTTGTTTCTTTTTACAATCCTCCACTGTTTCTTCTTTGCATTACAATATTTATTTTAATCTCCCTCTAAATCAAAATTTCAAATTTCAGTGGTAAAGTTCTTTGAGATCCAAATCATAATCTATTCTTGAGAAGGCTCTGTATCTTTCAGAAAAGTAGGCACACTCTCTAGAATTGCCATTTTTCTGTTTCTACACATCCACTAAGTTTACATTTGTCATCAAATAAAATATAGTTTTAATAATTTTTTTTGAGTAAGAAATTTTCTAATGATCTAGTTAGATGTTAGAAAAAAATCATTCCAATACCCAATTCCAATACCAGTTTTAATTTTTCCTTGAGTTTATAAAAAGTCACTTTGGGGCATGAATTCTCAACACCATAATAAATCTATTCTGTTCAGTAGTCAGTAGGTGTTCTGGTTTTAGTTGAGGATTGATATATAGAACAACTCCATTTCTTTTTTCTTTTTATTCCTGCTGAAATAAATATTTTATCCAAATGTTTATAAATCAAATATTTTATATTTTTCTTTATATGATCTGTTGTAGGCAAATATATTTTGTTTTAATTTTTTTAAGTACTGGAAAAATATATTAAGCATCCACTCCATTAATATGATAGACATTGTAATAATAATTAAAAATTTAGAAAAGTCAATATAGGACCTAATTCAGAATTATTTCTTTCAGATTCCTTCTGTGTCTGTTGTAATCTTTTTTTGAGGATTTTTTTCAACTCCAACTGATCATAATTTTGCAATCTTTTCTTTCCCACCAATTTACTATTCTTTTACACATTTGTTCTGCATTTTGAGTTTTGCTCATTTTTTCAGTATGACCAAACCACCTCAATATACTTCTTTCTATTTTATTCCACTAATTATCTATACGTATATTTTGTAACAGTCCAAATCAGAGGTCACCAGTCGGTGGTCTGCAGTGCACCCAGGTGGAGGAGCTGCTGTGGAATGACGAATGGGCCAGTCCTTTGACTAGAGCTCTGGAATATGAGACCGCCCAGGCAGCTTGTGGTAGGGCTGGAAATCTCCACCTTAGAGGGAGGCAGATGCAATTTGCAGCTTTGCAGGTAGTGCAACATGCAAGGAGTAGCAAAGCCCTCGCCGCCCGGAATGAGGTAATAGTGCTATTGCAGAAAAGGTGGTGGGGGTGGTGGCGCAGGCGGGCCGAAGCAATGAGTGTCGGCAGTCCGTGGCTCTTTCGTCTCCCTGCTGTGGCTTCCTGTCGGCTGAACCCACCATTGGCTGGGCCCGACACTCTCCCACTCATTCCTTGTCTGGCCTGAGAAGGGAAGGGCAGGAGATGGAGATTTGCTCCATATTCCAGGGTGGGAGCGAAGCTTCATTTCTTGCTGGGTCTCACAAGTGTTTCTTCCAGCCTTGTTGGTGCTGCGTAGCTGGAAGATGTGTGACTTCCTCTCCGCCTCGAGATCCTGGCTGGCCCATGAGATGAAAGAGGGAGGGAGGGAGAGAGAGAGAGAGAGAAGAAAAGACGAGAGAGATAAGAGATACACAGAGATGAGAGAGAAAGAGAGAGATGAGAGAGAAAGAGAGAGAGAGATGAGAGATCCTGGTGTTTTGTTTTCTGTGGGAAACAGGTCCAAATTGAATGTTTAAGGTTGCAGAAACAGGCGGCCAAGTGCCTGAAAGACCCCATCCCGTCACAGAGTTCATGTGCTTCAGCGAGCGGTGCGCTGCATTCATATTAGTGGTCTGTGGGATTTAAAATTATGGATTTAGTGGTCCCTGAGGTCCAAAAGGTTAGTGACCCCTGACCTAAATTCCCTAACAGGTTTAAGGCTTTTAAAACTCTTTTGCTTCAAACTCAGTACTCATATGTTAGGTTAACTGTTCCCGCTGCTATGTTTTCCACCTAGTTTTTCCACCTCGTTTTTGCTGCCATATTCCCATCCCATCTGACCCTGTTATGAGACCATGGTTTGTAATGGGTCCTCTCAGTTACCTTCCCCCCCCCTCCCTATCTGCCGTCTCTTGGGGAAGAGGACTGCCCATCATTGTGAGAGGATGATGGGCATCGTTCAGCCTGCTGTGGTGGGAGGA
>AZIM01000914.1:135117-147463 GCA_000516915.1 Ophiophagus hannah
TTGTGTTATTTAATCTGGTTTTATTTGTATAGTGTGTATATCTGTTTTTAGTTGTGAGCCGCCCCGAGTCCTTCAGGAGATGGGGCGGCATACAAGTCCAAATAATAAATAAAATAAAATAAATAAATAAACTTGTTTTCACAAGATGGCAGTCTTCAAGCTTTTTCAAATGTGCCATTAGCAAAGGAGTAGACACCAAATCTTTTTACTAGGCATTTACAAATCTCTGAAATATTTCATTAAAAAAAAGGATTCTTTTGATCAGCTGTTTGGCATTAATTTTTGAAATAGGTCTCTAATATTATATCAAGATTTCAAGTATTTCAAAATCACACTTGTCTCTGTTTTTATTCTTTCTTAGTATGGCCTTGCAAAAGATGTATTTAAAATAATTTCATATTCAGTTATTTTGCCAACACCTTAAAACAAGGGTGTCAAACTCGATTCCCTTGCAGGCTGCATCAGGAGTTTGTTTGCCCTCAGGGCCCCCGGTGGGGCATGGCCTGGTCATCGTGGCTGACTAGGTGGGAATGGCTAGATCTGGGGCATCGAGGGCCGGTCCCTCGCCATCTCGGAGTGGCCCTGTGGGCCAACTCCACAGCCTAATGCAGACCACGTTTGACTGGTCTGCTTTAGATAGTCTGACTTTCTTGGCTTTAAATATTTTTGAATAGTAACATGTTTTATTGCTTTTCTGTTATAAATTTAAAAAAATGATAATATTTGAAAGGTTGAGCATATGGAAAGGTTGAGCATATGGGAATAAGATTATGATATACTGCTTACTGGAATGGCTAAATTCCAACAGTTTGCTTTCCATAATGCTGTGAAAAATGAATATGAGAATTAAATGCTTCAGTCTAAATAACAGTGCGGTTCCAGCATGCAGCAGTCATTTTAATATAGGAATATTGATGATTTTTCAGGGTTCTGTATAACTAAGTAAAAATGAAAATGCTTGTGCCGGATTTCTACATTCAGAAGAAATAACTTTTATAGATCTCATACAGACATGTTTCTATTTGATGTTTAGTAATTGGCAAAGATTCACCCTGGGGAAAAACTTCTTCAGAAGTCTTCAAGATGTTGAAATTCATTCTGTATAATAATTCTTAATAGTTCTAGTTCTATAATAGGATATTTAAAAAGAATGAATTGCTTTAATTTTGTGGAATTGTCTTGTGAGTCCTCCAATTAATAAGGATTTCTGGCAACTTCTCAGTTCAGTTGCTACTTTCCCTTCTGGCAACTTCTCAGTTCAATTGTTACTTTCCCTTTATGATATGGAATATTCTTTTTGAGATTAGTGCAAATCTACTTGATTATTTATTAAACTTGTCTGCCACCTGACTCAGTGGGATCTGGACAACAGTTACAACAAGCAAAAAATGCAATATAATATCCATGAAACATAAATGAAGGTAAAAGGAAGCAAGCATGTTGAAGTCACTTACCAAAGACCTCGGTAAATAGCCAGGTTTTCACACTTTTTTAAACACAGCAAAGTGGGGGCCATCTGAATCTTGGGGGAACTTTATTCCAGAAGGTAGGTGCAGGTTGCAGAAGGTACAGTTCCAAAGATTGAGAAATGGCATTGTTTAATTGAAGGAATCCAGAGCATGTCAATCCTACAAAATCAAATTAGATGGGTAGATATTGTAGAAAGTGTCTTAGCTGTACCTTTCTTTTCATGCACTTCAGAGACTCTCCTAATTTTCTCTTTGTTTTCCACCACTTCATTCTTTCTGCAGATAATTCTATCTATTTCTGGTTTCCATTATTTTAAAATAGTATACCGTGGCCATTCACATCCATGATAGTTTGGTGTATGTTATGCTATAGTGTTAGAACTGGCAGGCTTTAAAGCACAACATTACCTTCAAGACCTACAGTCTTTGCATTTTCCATCTACAGGCATAAAGGAACTGCATGAACTGTTTCAAATCCAAGTAGTTCTCAGCTTGCAACCATTTGTTCAGCAACCTTTCAAGGTTGTGATGCCATGGATTGAAGACATTTTAAGACCGATGCTCAAAGTTATGGATTTTTGAGCACCTTTATGATTACGTGATCATACTTGGAGACTTGGTGGCCCATGTGCCCTTAAAATTGCAGAAGCACTGCAACTCACCCCACCTGCCCTTCCTCTCCCTCCTCCATATTTGCCATTTTGGCTCCCCTCTGACTTTTGCCGCCATCTTGTTCCTATTGTTGGCAAGGTCGGGCTGGCCCTATCTGGCTACCGGGCCATATATGGCTAGCTTTGCATGCTGAGGAAGAAAAGGCTTTAAGGAACTCAAAGCATGTCAAAGTATCCCTTTGTGCTGGGGAAAAGAAGAAAAAATCTGAAAGGAGCCTTTTCTGCAATGAGCTAGACAGAGCTAGGGCTGCTCTTGGTTTTTTTTTTCCTTTTTCACAAAGCCAAACCCATACAACTCAGGAATGTGGTGAAAAGGGGCATTTTGGTAGATTATTTCATTAAGCTGCTTTTTTTTTTGCAATGTGAAAATCTGCCAAGGCTAGATATACCTTGTGAACAACAGGAGCAAGAGTTGAAGGTCAGCTGTGGTGGTGGAGGGCAGGGTGGCAGGAGATTAAGAATGCAGGTTTATGAGGGTGACTATGACCGAGATAGGGCAGCTGCAGCTTTCCATGGTGTGGCAAGCTGTGTCAAAGCCATGTGCTTCTATGACTGCTTGCTGCCCCACAAGAGATATCAGGGTGGGGTGAGGAGATAGCTGGTTGGGGATAGTTGGAAGCAGTCCCTTTCTTTACTGAGACTTGAGACTGAGAGGGATGAAGCCCAGAATGGCTTGGATTGGGATGGGTTCTTGGTAATAACTAGCAAAACTTGCTTAATAGCAAGGCGATTGTAGTCACTAAGTGATGTGGTTATATGATCTTTTGCTTTATGACCAAATTTCTTAGCAACCGAAATATCTATTTGTGATTGTAAGTTGAGGACTATCTATATTTTTATTGGAATTCTCTTTCTTCTGATGTATACATTAGGAATAATTACTCTTCTTCCTGATGTATAGGTCAGAAATAAAAAACATCTAGCCCATAATCCAAAAATTTCTTACAGGTCAGTGCTTCAAATTTTGCTCCATATAGTTACTAGAGGAATTAGCATAAAACCAGATGAGCTTGCTTTGTTTTGTAATGTGTTGTTATGATCCTTTGTTGCTTTTACCTTATTTTCTTTGTTATCTATTTTGATATTTAGAAGTTGCAAGGATCTTTGGAGGTTGCATATGGACAGACTAATGAAGCAGAGAATTCAGAAGTGTTTGAAGAGTTCTTTGAATGGAAGAACGCTAGGTTGGAGAAATTTAATCGGGTTAGGAAAATTACAGATGCTTCCTTACAAAATCTTGTATTAAGTTTCAGCAAGATAATTCAGGTAAAAAAGATATGTCTTATATATTAAAAAAAGCTTTGTGTTCAAATTTGTAGCTAATCTATATTTATATTGCAAGTCTGTGATGGAGGTTCTGGTCTAATTTTTTTAGATTTTTTTGGATCAGACAAGTTTGCAACTTTTCAGCACTGCAGCTAATAGTCATCTGGAGAGAGAGTATTCTCCAGCACATCGATTGGAGAATCCACGGATGGGTTGACACATGCCTTTCTGCCTGGAGACTGAGTCCTTATTCTTTTGCCACACCCCTTGTCAACTGTCACTTTCCCCAGTTCATGACTCAGTCTTGCCCTAAGAGGTTGTGGCAAAAGATTGGCTCGTATTCTTAGATCAGAAACGCTGGAAAGTCAAATTTGAAGATTTTTTCGGCTGTCAGGTTTGATTCGCAGCACTTTTAAAGCACTACAGAGGCTTTTCTTGGCTTTTTCTTTGTTTGTCGTTTGTAGCCACGGTTAGTCGCCAGCCTCACAGTTTTGAGGGGAGTAATTTCCCACGCAAGGGCAGCTTGCCGTTTGCCTGAGGTGTTGCTAGCCCAGGTGCTGCTGTTTGAAGCGTCGCAGCTGCTTCTCAGCTGTTTTTCAGGCTTTTATCTCTGATCTTGCGGCTTAGCGGTTTCTTTGTGATCCGCTTATTTTTACGGTCCCAGGCTGATGGCCAGCCCTCTCAGGGACTCTCAGCTGTCAAATTTACCAGATCATTTCCTCATTGTTCAGACAGCTTAAGAGAGAAGCTTGGCTACAGGGATTGTGTGCTGGCTTGCTGCCACTGAGTCCATTGCAACTTAGCCCCATTTAAAGGGAGCAACTGCCATTCAAGCAGGCAGCAACCTTTTTTTCCTTTTGCAGAACAGCTCCTGGGCTAAGTAAGCTGTCATAATGGCTGAACAGTTTCTGCATGGCAGGGCAAGAAGCCTCTTCATCTGCTCCCAGCAGGAAGACCAGCTCCAGAAGAGTTAGATCAGCCAGTCAAGATGCAACTGACAAGATTAGAGCCAAGGCTATCTACTCTAGAAAACCATCTAGAGCTGACAAAAAGGATGCTGGCAGAAGAATGAAGGCTCTGGAGAAACAAATTTCTAGAGTGCATAGGAAGAAGCAGGAAAGTATTCCATCTCCTGTCTTAACAGTTACTGTCACTCCATCCCCCCAGCCAGCTTTGCAGGCTAGTGTTACAGGTCCTTCGAACTGGTCTCCAGAGGTTGATAGAGAACAGTTTTCTGTTTTTCCAACTGGAAATCTGCAGGAGAAAGAACAGTTCCCCTTTGACTGCCTGGCAACAGGAATAGAACCTCAGGGTAGGGATAGGGCCTTTACCCCGAGGCAACCTTCATGTCCACTGCAGCTGGGCTCCGCCCTGTATTTAGGCAGGGGTCTGTTCTATCTGAGGAACTCAAAATCCTCATTTCACAAGCTATCTCTCAGGGTATAGCCAATACACTACATTTTGGAAGCCGTACTGCTTTTGTTACCTCTGAGCCCGCTCCACAGCTCTCACATCACTACATGTATCCTGGGCACATGGGGCTACATCTCCCGCCCATTTCATCAGAAGCAGGGCATTGGGATTAGAGGAACCTGACCTGGTAGAACAAGGCTTCTCGGACGATGACCTTGCTTTGGCCCCTGATTCCCCCCTTTCACTGGGCTCTTTTGTCCAGTGCTGTTTAAGTCCCTCCTCCATAAGGCCAGGACCATGGCTCAGATTGGGAGTAGTTTGGCCACGCCTATGGAAACATCTGGTCCTCAGGTATCAGATAAGGCTGTATTCTCTGAACCAATCGTTATGCAGGAAGACATCCCCTGCCCCAAACTTTTCCTTGAGGTGGTTCAGAGGCAGTGGAACCAGCCTGGCACATTCCCCAAGCTGGGAGGAAATGACAGGAGTCATTTTAATATGGCTCCCTCCTTGTCAGAGGCCTTAGAGTTGCCTTTGGTGGATGATCCCTTAGCCTTCCTTGTTTCTCCCTCAGCTGTCTCTGGAGACATTGCTGAGGCTATGAAGGCCGAGGTCAGGAAGGCGGCATTAAATTTCTGCCGAACACACTTAGCTAATGCCTGGGCAGTTAGGGTGGACACTGCCACCTCCTTTTTCGTTAGGACCTAATTACTTTGGCTCAAGGAGTTGCAGGCGAGGGTTCCCCCAGAGGAGACACACATTCACCAAGATATCAATAAACTGGTGGCAGCAGCCAGGTTTTCAGCCAACTCCTCTTTACATACTGCCCGTTTCTCCTCCAGGGCTCTCGCCTCCAGCATCACCTCCCGCCGCTTTTTATGGCTTCGCCAGTGGCAGGTGGACATCAAGACTAAATGGAAGTTGGCTTCTGCCCCCTACAAGGGGTCCTCTCTCTTTGGAGAGGCCTTGGGCCCATTCTTAACGGAGAACATGGACAAGCATAAGGTCTTGTCCTCTGTTATTAGAAGGGCAGATAGGCGGGCTTCACCCTATGGACGTCGGTTTCCCTTTCGTCCGCCAGACAATGTTACCGACCATGGCCAATTGCAGCACCCTTACCCTCCCAGATCCGACCGTCAGGACAGACCTGCTTTTAGGGATAGATACAGGCAACAGCAACCTCAGGCCAAGCGGCCCTTTCGTGGAGCTGGGGGGGGGTGCCCTTTTTGCCGCTTCAAGTGACTGCCAGAGCTCAAACCCCATTGGTGGGCACCTAACTCTATTTGCCCACCAGTGGGAGAATATAACAACAAATTTGTGTGTTCTGAATACTCTTAAGATTTGGTTTAACTCTGGAATTTCTCTCCATTCCTACGAGGCACTTCATCCGTTGCCCCACCTCCAAGAACTCCATCAAGAGGGATCTCATGGACAAGGCAATTCAATACCTTCTGAAAATCCAGGCCATCGAACCAGTCCCAGAAGATCAACAGGGGCACGGATTTTACTCGATCGTATTCCTAGTTCTGAAGTCCTCGGCGGGGTGGGGTGGAGTGGTGACCAATTCTGGATCTCAAAAGATTGAATGTCCATTTGACGTACAAGAGGTTCAAAATGCATTCTTTGCAGTCAATCTTGGACAGCATCAAGATGAGCGACCTCCTGATCTCCATCGACTTGACGGAGGCATACTTCCACATCTCCATCCACCCCCAGTACAGACGGTACCTCAAGTTCTGTTAGTCGAGTCACCATTTTCAGTACAGAGCTCTGCCGTTCTGCCTAGCCTCTGCCCCCAGGTCCTTCGCAAAGGTACTGGCAGCACTGGTCGCACACCTGAGAACCATCCCGCTGCACCTCCAGTGCTACCTGGACGATATCTTCATCCAATCTTCCTTGCCCCAGCTGGCTCAGAAGGATCTGGAAATGACAATCTGTGTTTTTCAGGAATACAGATTTTTCAATAAATTTTCAGAAAAGTCATCTGATACCAACAACTCGACTGCTCCATTTTGGAGCAGTGATAGACATCAGGCTGTGCGAGGTCTATCTTTCCCAGGAGCGAAAGGACAGTATCAAGTCCTTAGTCACCCAAATCAGAACAGAACGTCTTGTTCCATTGGCAGTTCTCTCTCAGCTCCTGGAAAAGATGGTCTCGAGCATAGCCATTGTTCCTTGGGCCTGATCACACCTAAGAACTCTGCAATGGTTGCTGCTACCATTCCAGAGAGCAGAGGTCAGCAATTCCACCTCCAAGGTCAGGGTTCCATTAGAAACACTCAGATCCTCAGGTGGTAGGTGTCCCCAGCAATAGCCAGGGGAACATTGTTCAAGGAGCCCAGTCTTCTGACCCTGACCTCAGATGCCAGCCTGTTTGGATGGGGAGCCCATCTCCAGCAACAGCTGGCTCAAGGACAATGGTCTCAGGCAGACCTGAAGAACAACATCAATTAGCTGGAGCTCCGAGCGATCCATCTCGCTCTTCGTCATTTTGAAGCTACGGTAGAGGGACAACACTTATTAAGCTTGACAATGTGGCCGCAAAAGCGCATGTCAACCGCCAAGGGGGCACCCATTCGAGGTCTCTCATGCGTGAGGTGGAGCAACTATTTTTCTGGGCAGAGGCTCATCTGAGTTCCATCAAGGCGGAGCACATCTCAGGCATGGCAAATGTGCAGGCAGACTTTCTCAGCCGGAGCACGGTGGATCACTATGAGTGATGGCTGCACCCCAACATTTTCTAGGAACTGTGCGAGAGGTTCGGCTTCCCGGTCCTGGACTTATTTGCCACCCGAACGAACTCGCCACTGCCCAAATACTTCACAAGGTTTCCAGCTCCGGGAGCAGAGGGAGTCAACTCCCTCTGCTGCCCATGGCCCAAGGGCCTGTTGTATGCATTTCCTCCTCTCCCCATCATACTGGGAATGATCAGGAATCTTCTCGTGGAGCAGGCAGAGATTTTGCTCATTGCACCCCATTGGCCCAGACCGCCATGTTATGCAGACCACGTCAGTCTCTCTGTGTCCTGGCCTTAGAGATTCCCTCGAGACAAGGTCTCACAGTCAGGGGGTCTTGGTCCATCTGGAGCCTCAGTGGCTCCAGCTGACCACCTGGCACTTGAGAGGCGGATCCTGACGAGGGACAACTTTTCAAGAAAGGTGATACAGATGATACAGGCTTCCAGGAGGCCTTCCACCAACAGAATTTATAATTCTACTTGGAAGGCATTCTGTAGTTGGTGTGCTAAGTCAGGTCTGGACCCCACATCAGTTTCTACTCCTCAGATCTTGGACTTTTTGCAAGAGGGTCTAGATAAGGAGTTAGCCCCTAACACTATCCGAAGACAGGTAGCTGCCTTGTCTTCAGTATTGACTTATGCGGACTTGGACTCCATAGCACATCATCTGGTAGTGCACTCCTTTTTAAGGAGGGTGATTAATTTAAAGCCACCTGTAGACAGGTATCTAACTTGGGACTTATCTAAGTTTTACACATCCTTACCTTGCCATCTTTTGAACCTCTCAGGTCTACGAGTCTGCGTTTCTGTCTTTTAAGGTCGCCTTTTTAGTCGCCATCATAACGGCCAGGCGAATCTCAGAATTGGCTGCTCTATCCGTAAGAGAGGAACTCTGTACCTTCCACACAGACAGGGTGGTTTTATGTCTGGATCCCTCGTTCATCCCTAAGATCAACTCCTGGTTCGACCGGGCCCAGGAGATAGTGTTGCCAAACTTCTNNCCAGGTCCTTCTCATCTGCTGGAACAGAGATGGCATACTCTGGACATAAGGGCTCTATGCAGGTACATAAAATGGACTTTGCCTCACTGTAAATCCAAATCACTGTTTATCTCGTTCCAACCATCTTCTGTAAGTTCAAAGCTTACTTCATCGACCATAGGCTATTGGATAAGTGTATAATGCAAAGGTCTACGAGACACTGTTCATTCCGGTCCCCAGACGGTTAACCACCCATTCTACCTGAAGCGCTGCAACCACAGCCGCATGGGTGACACAGACCTCGATTGAAGAGATCTGCGGGGCGATGACATGGTCCATCTTCCTTTGTGTGCCACTATAAGTTGGACACTTTTGCCTCAGCTGAGGCTGCCTTTGGGAGGTGGGTGCTTCAGCGAGTGCATGTAGCTAAGGGGACTCAGGACCACAATCCCCGCTCTTAGGGACACCAGGCTTTGGTATGTCCCATCCGTGGATTCTCCAATTGATGTGCTGGAGAAAGAGTGTTGTCTTACCTGAATGCTGCTTCTCAGCATGGCGATGGAGAATCCACTCCCTCCCTGGGAGGCAATCAGGTCCCTCGTCCAGCACAGGAGGAGCAGAAGAGCCAACGCCACCAAAGAGTCCTTCAGATGACTGCACCTTCATCATGAACTGGGGAAAGTGACAGTTGACAAGGGGTGTGGCAAAAGATTAAGGACTCAGTCTCTGGGCAAAAAGGCATGTGTCAACCCATCTGTGGATTCTCCATCCCCGTGCTGAGAAGAAGCGATAAGATGACGCTCTATCTCATTAAAAGGCAGTAAAATGTAGAAAAGTAACCTCCTTCTTTTTTGCTTTGTGTACTGCAGCTGAATCCAAATGAGATAATTGTTGCTTTTGCAAAAAATATTACAATGGAAGATGCAAAATGGAATACTTCATTATATAAAATAGCGATTAATATTTGAATTGTTGGTCAAAAATAAAAATTTTGCTACAGTGGTCTTCAGGAGAAAATTAGTATTATGATTTAATTTACAATGATGGCTGGACTGAATTCATGTCTTGCTGGGGAATAATATTCAGCTCTGATTAACAATTTGAAATGGAATCACTTCAATTGATGAAATAAGTGAATAGTGTTTTCAATGGATTTGGTCTAAAAGAAATTGAGGTGTTTCAAATTCTGTTCCATTGGCTTGGAACCATGATGCAAACATACTGCATGCCCAATTACACCAAGGAGGAAGCAAGATCCAGTTCTCAGAGGCGGATCAATTTCCTTGAGTGTCTTGCCAATTGAGCTTTAGCTTATTTTTTCAAGTACCAGATAGCAAAACAAACTGAATACTTGTTCCAATCTTGTCATTAAGAGCGAATAAGTGTGGCACAACTGTAACGTAGCACTTCTGGAAGTTTTTCTGGTCCATGTTGAAAGGGGATTTTCCTTGGTTGTTTAAAAAAAAAAGAATTTAAGGTGATGCACAGATTAATCAACTGAACACCCTCAACTTGAGTGTTGACAAGCTGCGTTGGAGCGTAATGGCTTTATTTGCAAGTCAATGTTGTCAGTAATTTTTGGGAGATTTGGCTATTTATTCTTTTGCTTTCTTGCTTAAAAAGATAGAAATTGCTCAAGGCAGAATGGAACCCAGTCTAACACTGCAGTTTTCTCATTCACTATTAACTTTTTAGTAATCTTTCTGGAACTACTTTGCAGTATTGTAGATTAATAGTATTGTAGATAACAACTTTTGTTTGTGTCTCTTTTCCTGTCAAGTTTTTTGACATAAAGTCAGCAACATTAATGAAATCCGAGGATGTAGCTTTCAATGTAGATGAAGTTCTTAAGAATGTCGAGCATGATATTTCACAAGAATTCGACATGTTTCTAACCGTAAGCAACATTACTATATTTTTCCTTTCATATAAAAGTTTCAAAAGTGCTTTGTTTCAAAAGGCAACAGGACTGTTTTTTCCTTGAGAAAGAAGAACAAAATGTTTAGTTTCTCAACCAAGAAACATCATCAATTGTGATGGGGGAAAGGAGAGGTATGGAATGATAGGTTCTGACTGGATGTTGGTGGGGAGGATGTAAAGACACTAATAAAGGAGAATATTGTAGCTCAGGCTTGACGAGAGGTCCTTGGTGCTGTCTGAGCTTGCTTGTTTTCTTGCAGATGTTTCATTACCCAAACTAGGAAACAACATCTGTGCTAGCGCTGATGATGTTTGTTTGTTTGTTTATTTTGTGTGTCAAGCATGTATGAGAAAGCAAGTGTATGAACATAACATATACACATATAAGTATAAACAGGTATAANNNTATACATAATAAATGAGTATGAATAAATAGATGGGAACAGTACGACAGGGACGTAGGCACGCTGGTGTGCTTACGCACGCCCTCTTACAGACTTCTTAGGAATGGAGTGAGGTCCACGGTAGACAGTTTAAGGTTAAAGTTTTGGGGGTTTGAGGATGTAATAACAGAGTCAGATAGTGAGTTCCAGGCATTGACCACTCTGTCGCTGAAATCATATTTTCTGTAATCGGGTTTGGAGCGATTTACTTTGAGTTTGTATCTATTGTTTGCCCATGTATTATTGCAGTTGAAGCTGAAATAGTCATTGACAGGTAGAACGTTGTAGCAGACAATTTTGTTTACTAAGCTTAGATCAGACCGTAGGTGGCATAGTTCTAGGTTGTCCAAGTCCAAAATTTCAAGCCTGGTAGCATAAGGTATTCTATTGCGAGCAGAGGAATGGAGTATTCTTCCTGTGAAATACCTTTGGACTTGCTCAATTGTATTAATGTCTGTTATACAGTGTGGATTCCAGGCAGATGAGCTGTATTCGAGAATTGGTCTGACAAAGGTTTTGTATGCCCTGGTTTGCAGTACCGTGTTACTGGAGAAGAAGCTTTGCAAAATTAGATTAACAACTCTTAATGCTTTTTTGGCAATGTTGTTACAGTGAGCTCTGAGGCTTACTAGGTCCTAGGTCCTTGACAGAGTGAGGGTCATCTACGAGGTCCTATCTGCCCAGTTTGTATTTAGTGTTCTGATTTTTGTTGCCAGTGTGTAAGACAGAGCATTTGTTGATTGAGATTTGAAGTTGTTCGACCATTCTGACACATAGTCAAGGTCGCTTTGTAGAGTAGCCGTACTGTCAGTGATGTTAAATAGTTTTACGTCATCAGCGAAGAGGATGCAGTTGCTTATAATATGGTCGCAAAGGTCATTTATATAAATTAGAAAGAGAGTGGGTCCTAGAACGCTGCCTTGGGGGACACCGCTGTTAACTGGTGCAAGGTTTGATAGAGCACTACTTATTTTGACTACTTGTTTCCTGTTTGACAGGAACGCAGCTATCCATTTGTGCAGTAATCCAGAAATGCTGTAAGAGCGTAGTTTTAACAGTAGTTTGTTGTGTACCATTGAATCAAAGGCTTTGCAGAAGTCTATGTAAATTGTGTCTATTACTTTACCATGGTTGAGTTGTGTAGTCCAAATGTTACTGCAGTGTAGGAGTTATAGATTAGAAGACAATTTTTCCTGAAACCAAACTGTTTGTTAGAGAGTAGGCTGTTTGTCTCTTAGTGGAAGGTAATGGATTGGTTGATGATTGATTTCATGACTTTGCAGGTGACACAACATAATGAGATTGGTCTGTAATTTTCAACTAGGCTGAGGTCTCCCTTTTTGAAGATAGGAATAACTCTGTCAGTTTTGGAAGCCATATTCCACGCTGCCACATAGCCTGAGAAAGTGGGAGGGGGGTGATTTCAATTAAGTAGCTCTAAGTAGAC
>AZIM01000917.1:111379-131307 GCA_000516915.1 Ophiophagus hannah
TTCGAGCCTGCACTAATTGCAGGCAGTTTGAGTTAAGTGCTAGGTGATTAACAGCCTGCACCACCAAGGCAATGATAAAATACATCCATACAAAAAAATAAACAGGGATGCAGAAGACAATGGAAAATCACTGCACTGTAGTTTCTCACGAAAAGTCACTAGTGGGTAAAACAATTACCATCATAACAGAAGAACTGAAGAATTGATGGTCTCTTAAGTTTTGAGAGAGGATTTTAAATGAGTAAGAATGAGTCATTTTTTGTGTGTACAGCTGTGAAATTTCCACACTGAGATTTAGAAGTTTTGCATGGAAAAGTTTTGCACACAAAAGCCTGGGATCAAAAGTTTCCTTCCTTCAGACAGTGAATGACCATTTGCCCCCAATAGTCACATTTTGTGTGTGTGATTTATTTGCAATGTTTATTTGTAATATTAATAGACTCCCCAATCAACTGAGTCTCTGGATGTTATACAACAAAGAAAGAGGACATAGGGACTCATCACCCAGCTTCAAATTCTTTACACTTTCCCACAATACCTGATAGTGTTTAGGTATATTTGTACATGTACAGACATGCATTCAAACTGAGAGCCAGGCAACCTAATCACCATTTCAGTATTAGCTTGTGGTGTTGGAAGATCTATCATTAACAGCCATTCAACTGTCCATTCAGCAATATGCAATTCACCTTCACTTTAGAACTCTCAATATCTTGCCAACATATTGTGAATTCTTTTAAAATTATTATTTGTAGAGCAACTTACATCATGGCACAGATAACAAACCAAGTGTGTGGCTGACTGATCAATTTTATGCCTACAAATGTGTAATTCTACATCTGGAGACGCTGAAAATTTTGCCACATTAGATTGAAAATCTCTGGTGAAACTGTTGGGTAGCAAGAAAAACTTGGACAAGGATTTTGATTAGAAAGAAGGTGAAGAAAGTATGTATGCTGGCATCAGTGCTTTGAGACAATGGAATGTTAAAATAAAGAGATTGTGAAAAATTCCTTAGATTTTGGGATGCTTTCATTAATCAATTATTTTAATTTATAAATTTATTATACTGACTTGCTGAGGATTCTGATTTTTTTCCCTTGAATCTTCCTTCATTTTTCAGAAATACAGTATGTAATGTCATACTGTTCTCTGAACAGTATAATCAAAGTAGCTCTTTTTATCTAAAAGGTCCCTTGCATGGATATGTGGCATATTTATTTTTGACATGGCTGAATTCCAGACATTCCTATATACTGTGTAATTTCCCATGGGTATACACTATAGTTGCGGAAATAAACAAAGATTTATCTTTGATTAATGTTTACTGCTACCCAATTCATTGAAAATTATTTTTTACATTAATTAAAGAAATAATGCATCTGAAGGAACCAGATTTAACCTTCAAAGTAAAACCCGAGTCACAGATGCTTCTCCTGTAATTATCAGAATTTTTCTCTATGCACAATTTCTATTTTCTATTCATGTTCTATTCATTAATCTATTGTTGGAATTTATGCTTCTTGCAAATATTATATTTGATAAAAGTTTTAAAGTCCTTTAAAAGTTGACTTCAGGCTTATTAGTTCTGTGCTTCTCAATAATTGAGAATTTCTATAAAATATTTTTCTCAGTAAATAAAGGGTTTATTTGGAGCCTCCACATGAGGAAAAGAAATGTAGTTGAGTATGACATAGCATTTTTAGCTTAGAAACATGACTAAAGTGCAAGGAATTATATTTGCATTCTCTTCTACCTGCTGTGTTTTGTATCCTTCTCTCCTATTATAAGCAAATGGTTAGATGATAGCAGCCTCTGTTCAGAACTTATTTAAAATCTTGTTTCTTCTGCTTATTTTGTTTTGTGGTGGTGTTTTAGAAGGCGGCCTATGTCCACCTACTTTCCAGCTAAACAACCTGGCAGCACATTCTTGTCCCTTAAAAAGAATTTTGTGGAGCCTCCGGGACTATGTACATTCTCCTTGCTGATAAGTAGATAGAAAAATAGATAGACATGACAGGAATAAATTCTGCAGGCCTACTGTGCATTTGAAATCATAAGACAGAATTAAATTTGGTTAAGCATAAGTATTGAAAAGGGGCAAGACACTAAATATATCCTTCATCTTGGATGTTGATGCATAAATTTTGCTCCTAAATCTATAGATGTTTATGTATTTAAAAATCTCCCTCACATACAGTTTAGGCTATCACAGAAGTACACAATTATGTCACAATAAAACTAAATCTTCATATATATATAATTTTTTGGGGGGTGGGGGAGGTTGCAGTAAGTTTTTCAAGTATCCAACTGTTGCACCCCAGCATTTGTGAAAGGTACAGTAACTAATATATATTTCACCAGTTACCCTCCCTTTGTTGGAACAAATTGTGATTTCACTGAAATGTACTATTAACTTTTATCTGACAGCAACAATAGCCCATGTCTTTATAGCTTCATAATAGCTGGATGAGGGTTAGGCTGTGTTTTATCAAAATTATTTCAAAGATCAGATTTAAATCTTCCCTGTGGGAAAGTACTGATTGACAATTCTGTCCAAAAGTCTTTATTTTAAATGAGGGAATGGAAGAAGAAAAAGAAAAATGACTAATTGGATTACTACCATATGTATGATTAGGAGTGGTTTAATCTTAACATTGCTTGACTGGAAATGTATTATTAGGCATTCTTTTTCATTTATTTTTAAAGAGATATTCAGAACTATTTATGCCATTTAATGCCTCTTGATTGCACTTAAACAGGTTTAGATCCAAATTAGTCAATATCAAAAATCCATTTGAGTAAAAACAGGTCGAATTAAATGGTTTGGAGTGACTGCATTATAATTATTACAACATAAAACATTTCCAGATTCCCTTCCCTGCAATTATATTGGGTCAAAGTTAATATGCTTTCTGAACTTAGTTGAATCTCCTAAAGTCCTTCAGTTATATTTTTAAATATGCTGATCTTCACAGTTTCTTCACACTGCCAACATACTAAGAATCAATATTTTAAGAATCTGACTATATTCTGAGATAGAAAACCCTATTCTGAAAATGTAACACTGAATTAATATGTAACAGGAACATCTTAGACTCATTGCCTTTTGTTCTTTAAATACCTCACCTCTGTCATCTTGAACAGCTCATCAACTCCACTCATCCATGACATACTCACTCTTCTCCTTCATCTTGACCTGTGCACTATTCTGCCATATATTTGTCTTGCAATTCAATATTTTTTCATTCTCTTTGATCAAACCATCTCAACATATTTCTTTTGTACTGACCACTCACTTTTCTATTCAGTCCAGTCATTCAGCACTCGTTCAGTTAGATCTTATCTCTTTTTCTTTTACTATATGTACTTTTTAAGACCTCTACACACACTACACTCAAATTATTTTTATTTTTCTCCTAAGATACCCATTCTCACTTTCATATAATTATGTAGACAGAAATCTTATACATATACTCTTATACACATTCATCTTCACCTCTAATAACAAATAGCAAATTCATTTCAACTACACTCATTAGTTATTTGTACATGCATTCACCTTCTTGAAAATTTCTTTCTCTTCTCCCAGTATTAAAAACTTGTGTTTATAGCAAAAATATTCTGCATTTTCTCTCTTTTAATCTTAATTGTTCTTTGCTCTGTTTGACTACATTTTTGTATCAATCTTTTTCTCTATATACATATTATATGAATGTTTTCCTCTCATCCTCGTTTTTATAGCACTCAGTCTTTTGCATGCATTTTCCTCTCATTCTCTATTTTTATAATTCCTACTAGCTCAACCCCACATACTGATTATGACATTGTTCCAAGCAGTTTATATATCATCTTTATGTCCACTTATATCTTCGAATACATTTTACCTTTTCTTTCCTTTTTCTATGGCCACACTACCTATTTGTAAGATAGAAAAGATCTAGGTAAGGTGAACAGTTTTAGTTGTATCTGTGTCATATGCATATTCCCTGCTAATGATAAAGAAAATACCAATCAGTTTGGGAACCTTTAGGTGAGTATACCATAAATATAACTGCAGCCTGCATTTTATCGCAAACAAGGCTTTTCTGTGCAAGCTAAGATCTCAAACCTAGAGACTAACATGCAAACCAGTACAAGTAGTCTTGAGTTATGATCAATGACCATTGAAATTTATGTCATCATTAAGCCACATGGTCACATTATGACCACTTGGCTTCGTGATGGAGTTCCCAATCCCAATTGTGGTAACTTGAGGAATACTTGTATGCCTCTCATGGGAATAATGAAAATTACTAGTCTTTTCGCTATCCATGAACAAAGAATTAATTGTTCTCAGGTTTTGGTTTTGCTATTACAAACAATATTTTTATTAAAATGATTAATCATTGTATCTTATTCAACTTTGAAGATTACACACACAAAAATAATATGGATTTTGAAAACACCATTTTCTATCTGTAACCCTTCTTTAAGTAGCAGAAAACTGTTGCAATGATAATTATTTCAAAAATAGGAAGTTCATAGTTTATAATTAAGAAAATATATTTCAACACTGTTGTTATGAAATGTACAGAATAACCCTTGAGTAACAAGGATATGCAATGGAAATGTTTATGAGAGTAGTTATGAATAATTATTCAGCCACACACAGATACACTAAATTGAGTTAAAGTTTACTCTAAGAAATAGCACAGTCCAATAANAGCATAAATACAACAGAGAACCTTAGATAGCAACAGAATGACAGAGAAACACAGAATGTCAGAGAGCATGTCAGAGAGAACAAGCTATGATCTCTAGCTCCCTCTTATGGCAACCTGCAATACGATCAACCAATCGGAATACAGTACAATTCAATACAGTGATTTTGTCTTAAAGCTACAAACATACATTTATATATTGCCAACCCAACTAATTTGTGTACAGATTCCTAACATTATTTCATTATTTCCATTAATTTTGCATTTATAAGATGAAAATAGCTCTTTCTGATGGAATTTATTTATTTATTATTTATCAAATTTGGAGATCACCCATTTAATTTATAGAGTGACTCAAAACAGATATCTCATTTCAACTTTGTATGTTCCTATGGCATCAGTGCAGATTTTAAAAGCTTAACAGAATTAATATTTTTCTTCACCTTACATTTTTAGAATATACATATAATTTAAAATTATTCCTCCCTTATAAGATATAACCCATTATATTTTTCTTATATCTAAAAAACTGCTTTCTCCATGTAATAAAATTAGATAGGAAAAATATTTAAGAAAGATAATTCAATGGGGTTTTTTATTTTTCTCTTCTGATAAATATACAAACTTGTTATTTTATCTGATCTATTCATTAATTAATTCTCTGGCACATGAGAACAAGATCCACCTATTTATTCCATCCATCAGGCAAATATGATACATCTTAAAGTATAAGTGAACTGCAGCATACATATAGCAGTTGTACAGGATATGGAGAAGCCAAATCCAACCCATATAAATCCAACTGTAAATTGGATTCCCCATGTTGCTCATTACTGTTCAACATGGTGTCTATGTATGTATCCAATACAAATATAACACTAACCAACTTCTAATGTTATTAAAGGCAAAGAGAGAGATGGAGAGATAGATTTTTGTTACTTATTATTATAGGCAAAGTGTTATTATTGATAGCATAAACACTGATCAAATAATGACTCTCTAAACTCAAGGAATTCTTCATTAATATTGGAGACCTATTAGAAAAAAATCCTTAACATCACATGTCTTCAAATATGTGACTGTCATTTTTACAAATTTGTTGCTATAAATATTTGAAAATCAGTTGAGTTTACATAAGGCTATAAAATACGTTAGCTAGTTTACTAAGGACCTTGTGGTCAGTTGCATTCATGGTGAGATTTACATTAAGTATGCTATAGCAGTCTGTTAATTGATTTCATTACTTTCTATTTCTTAGGAAGCCAAGAGGCATTCCAGATTTCCCTGAGCCAGGGAAGACCCCTGGAATTCACCCCAGTTCATTTTTAATCCATCATATATATTAAACACCAGAGTGAGAATGCAGTATGCCATGCAAAATATGAAGGGATGATGTTGTTCTATCACAGGCTCATGGTTGTCATTTCTGCAGTGAAAACCAGAGCTAGACTTGATGGACAACTGGGCAGGTGAGAAGAATGTTCAATGGGACAGATGACACACCATCATCAAGATCCCTGTCCCATCTCCGTAGCTCAACACCAGGAACAAAGTCTTTTCAGCTACATTTCCTACAAGACTGACAGAATTTCAAGCTACCTCTTTTTATGGCCCTCTGGGCTGTTTTGGTACAACATTCAGCATCCAGCTGGTCAGAGGTAAGTCAGGTTTGCATCAGCTCCACCTCACTTTTTGTAGTCAGGTATTTATTTGTTTGTTTGTTTGTAAATTTACTGGCGTAAAATTTACATCATATCACGGTGTATCTCATTAATAACAGAAACTATGGAACTATGATTCTTGGTTGCTTAGCATAAATTAACAACACCATGAAGTGAGGACTAGGAATGGCAAGAAAACCTACCATAGATTGATGGGCAGCTATAAGCACTGCTCAGAATGGGAACAGGATTCCCCCCCCCCTTAATTTTCTGGCCCATTATATTTGCAAAGAAGAGCATAACACATTAACAAAGATGACTTATGTCACTGCTTGTTAATATATGATCTTCCATATTATATGAAAAAGGGAACTGTAAAGCACACAAATTCCTTAATGGCAGACATTGATTCTAGGCATCAGATTTTGCATTGGGTTACTGATGATTGTGATCATCATCATTTAGAAAATAGATGTGAGCTACTTTTAAATTTGTATACATGTGGAAATGTTTATAAATTATAAATTGTTTTTGGGGTTACAGGAATAAACAAAAATGCTGTTTCTCTTAAAATTATAAATATTTATATATATTCAGAAGATTTAAAAAAACACAGACACAGAAACTCCCCTTTTCCTATATGTTTATCCTTACAGACCTTTAAAAATGTATTATGATTTTTTTTCCTTCTGAAATTTTGATTTGTCACTGGATTGAAATAAAAATAAGCTTCTTATTAAAACGCTCTTACAGCATCAAATCCCATGCAATAAGAGAGTTAACAGTTGTAAACCCTGTCATGCCTGTGAGAAGCAGAGGAATTATCTTGTTATCAATTTAATAATGGAGTATTGAAGTAAATGATGCCATCACCTGACACCAGTAACACTGTGCTCCCCTGGGAAATTCAAGTCTGTGGAAACTGTCAATCTAGATGGATATGGACATATTAAACAATGTACTTTCAGTCCATAAATCTATTCTTTCAATGCTGCCTTACTAAAAAAAGATTCTGCATAGTGATAAAGACAAGTAATGTAGGATATCTTGACATTACTGACTTATAATCCTCTTCACTTTAAGATAGGACAATAAGAAATTCAGTACAAGGCCAGTATACAATTTAACCCTTTTTACAGCAGGGCCAATTTGTAGTAGTTTAACTCTTACTACCCTTATTTTATCCATAACATGCATTAAAACTTAACATTTCAAAAAAAAACCTGTATACAGGCAAATCTTTAATAATTGGATGGTAAAATGATTGGCAGTTACTCTTTACGAGCAATTATTCATCCCCTTGTTGGAATTTAAAAAAAATAAATATACAATATAACCTCAAAAAGTAGCAAATAAATAAATAAATAGAAAAAGCAAGTTTTCTTGCAACCACTTTAAGATGACAAAAAAATCAAACTGACATTAATATAAATTTGCATATTAGAATATCTGACATCACTTTGAAAGATGCAATCAGTAGTAAAATAGATTCAGATTATTATACATTAATTGACAACTAAAGCCACTATAATTAAATTTATAAATTAGAAACCAAGAACAAATTTCATTAAGTTCTGTCAGGCCTAAAAAAAATAATGAATTCAGCAAATCAGAAAATAAGAGAAAAAACTTAAATGTCATAACTTGTAAAAATTAAATATAAATATTTATTTTAAATATCAAAATAATATAAATACTTAGAACACTGATGTGGTTTTCTAACTTGAACAACATGTCTCTCAACAGGTACAAAATCATCAGAAAAACACAAAAGAAAATAACACCAATAAAGAAAACTAAAACAATTAAATGGCAATTAGGACAAAATTATAATCTATTTTACAACTGAGAATCTTACTTATCCAAACTCAGGAGCTCAATGAAAGAGATACCTTAAATGCCTAGGGTGAGATACAAAAGAATTTAAAAACATAAAAAATAGAAAAATTTAAAAAATTACATAAATACTATCTTTAAAATAATCTTTTTTAAAAAGGTTAAATGTTTCCTTTTAAGTTCTCTTGCATAAAGATAGATGTTTTATATACAAGGAAGAAGTGAACAATCTAGATTAATTCTTTTTCTTCTTCAAATCCATAATATGAATAAAGTCCCATCAGGAGTTAAATATAATAAGCATATTCCATTTCTGAAAGTTGCCAGAAGCACCTTTGGATGACTCAGAATTACTGTATTTAAATTTAAGGAAAAAAAGACCCCTGCAATTTCAAAGAGTCACCAGACTTTTCTCATATAATTTTTATTTATAATAATTTGGGGTATATATTGAAGCAACTCATTTTTCTTTGTTCAGTTTGGAGATCATAATATTACAATTTAGGGACAAGGGCTGAATGACTTAGTCAATTTTTTTGCACTTTATGCTGCTTGTCCATACTGAGAGGAAACAGGGCTTTGTTATCATTGTTTATTTTTTAATAAAGGAAATATATTTCCAGCAAGAAAATAACCTCAAACAGCAACATCTCTAAATACAAGCACACTGGCACTTGTTCACAGTGGGATGAGGACATAGAAACGAACAGGCAAAATTACAAAGGGTAAATAGAGATATTTCATTGAAGTGCAAGAAATGAGAAAGCTAATAATCCTGCAGTGCTATAATACTTCTTGTGCTGTGTGTCTCAGGAATGTCAGTGTAAAAGAGATTAAAGGATGTTGATTATAACTGATTTTAAGATTAGGTACGGAGCTATCCCCCCCTCCCAGTCTCATCAATATTAAATTTTTAAAAATACTATCATCCATTGGAATGGAATACTGCTTCCATTGAAATTAAAAGACCCAACAGTGGATTATGATAGAATAACAGAGGTGGAAGGGATTCCAACCCCCTGCTCAAGCAGGAAACCCTATACCATTTCAGACAAATCCCAGTTTTTTCAAGTTGTTCTACATACATTTATTTCATAGAAAACTGCATACAAGTGTTTATATTATGGAAAGAAGCATATAAATATTTGCATATAAAAATAAAAAAATGGTTTTCTATTTTTAAAAAGTGCATATTTGACAGAAAGGACTTATTACTGAGTTCAAACTAAGTGAAACAGACCCAACTGAGGTTTATTTCTACATCACACACTATATCCCTCAAGTCACCACTACCTCTAACTTTAAAGAAACTGAAATTAATACATTAGGTAAAGCAAGAAGCAGATGGAAATGTAAAGTCTGAAAAATTGTGTTTGGTTTGCTAAATGAAGGTTAAAGAAGGTTGTGTTTTACCTTAAACTTGCAAACTTTGCTATTTCAGATTACTGTACTTTTAGGTCCAATACTGCTAGATAAAGAATAGAAGGGAAAAAGATAATGTAAGAAGCTAAAAGAAAAAAAATGATATTGTGACAGTAACTTTTAAACCATTTTCAGTTAACCATCATCATTCAATAAACTAATAAGAAATTCTAATGGGTTCCTGCTATTAATTGCCAGCCACAACCAGTTTTTCCCATTTTTAACAGGAGGAAGAGTTTACTTTTTAAAGATATTGCCTTAATATGGTGGGAGCAGAAGGGGTCGAGAAACAATAAAAAACTAATAGAAAGTGCTTATATCTAGTTTTACAATATTTCAAACACATAAACTCTAACCTGCAGCAAAACCTTAACAACAGGGTACTGACATCTCATTGATTCTTAACACTATGAGTTGAAAAGCTAGATAGAGAAATGGAAAAACAATCCCTTGGGTTTTACTCCTGGATTACAGTGTTTTCCAGCATTTTAATGTTAAAATAAGGCAGATCAAAATCCTGTTCAATCCACCCCCCCCCAAAAAAAACCACCTAAACAAATCCCCAAAACCGTTACCATTTAAACGTCTGATCACTTTAATTCATTCCATTTCAAGTATTGCTATAAATTTGTAAGCAGCTCAGAAAGTTTATAGGTAAATCTGGAGAATTCCAAGCATGTGTTCAGTATAGCCCTACACTGTTTGTTCCTAATACTTTACCATCCTCTGACCTTTCACAGGGAGACAGAAAAAAAATTAATGACATGGTCAATGGTATTATCTCTGAACAGAGCAAGGGGTATAAATATCAGAGAGAAATGGGCAGCATAGCATTCTTACAAGTGTTTTCACAAATCCCTCCACATATAAACTTAGTCTTGGTTTGTTTGCTCATACATTTGCAGGTTTTTTAAAACACATTTCAAAATTCAAGAAGTTGCCTAAATTCAAGTCCTAATGTAATCAGTTGGGAAATAACAAGTATTCTCTAACTTCTTTTTCTGTTTTCTTTTTTTGCCTGAGGCAGGATACAGGCAGTCATTTTCTCACTTTGAGGGAACACATGGAATAGACGGTCATAACTATATTTGCACAGGAAATGTGTATTTCCAGAATTTTCCTACATGTTAGAATATCATAAATGTTTTCTTCCTTTGGACCAAACTAGCAGGCCAAAACACCAGAACTGCATACCGATATCCCCTACTGCCTTCACCAAAGGGTGCACTTAAATTAAGTTCAACATCAGGAACTCCTGTAATATAAATATACAAATCAGAATATATCATATCTATATATTAATATATTCTGGGGATTGTAGTCAACACATCTTCACATTGCCAAGTTTGAGAAACAACAGAATAGAGACATTCCAGAAATACACCATACTACTACTACTCAGGAATAGTGTAAAAATAGTTGACTATCAGGAGCTCAGTCAGCTGATAAGTTCTGTCCCACTGCTCTAGTTATTTATCAAAATATGTATCCATCACAGCCCCAGTAAAGGAGAATGTTTGATGTACTTTTTGTTAGAGGAATTGGACAACTCACTGCACATCGTAGCCAACTCGCTATGGCCAACTCCTCATGCACAACCCCACAGCCAATTTGCTGTGGGACAATTTGCTAAGGCCAATTTGCCAAGGGACCATTTGCTGTGGGATAGTTCAACAAGTCAATTTAATCATTTAAAATAATTAAGAAATAATTTTAATTTTTGTCATTCACATTCATTTCATTTTGTTTTGTCCCTTCTTTAGCTTCCTTTCTTTAATGATTCTATTCTACTGTTTGATATTAATGTAACTCTTGTCATGTGGCAAGTTGGCCATTGTGAGTTGGCCAAAGCAAGTTGTCATAGACCCTTCCCCAGAGCTGATGATATTTCATGGGAGGGGAAGGGTCAGGCACAAAGGATCATGGCCATATGTTAAATTTCACCATATAAAACTAAAATAATAAAATAATAATAAATAATAAAATTAAGCCTATACATAAGAATCCAATAAATTAATGGTCAGCACTAAACTGGTGCTAGATAATGATCAACGGAATTCAAGGAGGGATGGAATTGGACCTCTTGTGCTAACACAAGGATTATAAACTGATGATGCATTTAATTCCACCCCAAAACTCTGCCTGCGTTTTATTCTTCTCTTTCTCAACTTGTCTTGTATTAGAACTGAGAATAGCTCAGGTAGTTGTTAAGACAGAATAGGGGTCAATAATACCTTTCTGATGCCTTAAGACCAGGAAGAAAGCATTTCAACAGACTAATGAGGAAGATGGGTCTCTTTTCAATCTTCTCTCTGTCCCTCCTGCCTAGTCTCTCAGATCTTCTTTAGTGGAATTGTGACCAAAACACCACAGGAAGTCCACCACTTGGACAGATTTCCACAGCTCAGTTGCACTTAGTAGTTATTTTATGTCATACTATAACTACAGCCTATCAGCATCCAGGGTCTTTCATTTGCCAAACTGATCTCTTTCATTGTTTATCTCAACTTCTAAGTCTGTCACTCTTATTTCATGATATTCCATATGCCATTATCTCAAGAGCATTGGCAGCCTGAATTTTATCTTTTGTCATATAGTTAACAGTTTAGTCTGTCACAGATGTATTTTAAAGTACAGCTTAAGCTACAAAGTATAGCAGCATTGGGTTTTGGCCTGAAGAAGTTGGTGCTGTGATTTTAAAATAGGCATTACTAGTTCAATAGGTTCCTGCAACTAATATCAAAATGGGCAAATGATAGTAGAAGGATTCAGTTTATATGAGACTGTAAAAACAGTAGGAAAAACAAGATCTAAGTCATAGAATCATAAGGCTGGAAGGGACCTTGAAAGTCTTCTAGTCTACCCCCTGTTCAAGGCAGGCATCTTTATACCATTTCAGACAAATGGTTCTTCAATCTTTTCTTAAAAACCTCCAGTGATGAAGCACCCACAACTCTGAGAGGCAAGCTGTTCCACTGATTGATTGTTCTTACTGTCAGGAAATTCCTCCTTATTTCCAGGTTGAATCTCCCTCTGACCAGCTTCCACATATTGCTTTTTGTCCTGCCCTTAGGTGCTATGGAGAATAAATCAACATCCTCTTCCCTGTGACAGTCCTTCAAGTATTGGAAAACTGCTATCATGCCTCCCCTTCATTAGGCTAAACTAACCTAGTTCATTGTAGCATTTAGCTTCCATACACCTTATCATCTTTGTTCTTCTTCTCTGCACTCTTTCTATGGTCTTGGCATCTTTTTTTGAATCATGGCAACCAGAACTGGACGCAGCATTCTAAATGTGGCCTCACCAGTGCAGTATAATCACTGCACTGCATAGTACTATCATTTTCCATGATCTTGATGCTATCTAAGTGAATATATGGTGTTATTCCCAGTAGGCTACCTTATGCCATGGTAAAGTGGAATTCTTCTGAATCCTGGCTTATCATGATCAAACAAGCATGCAGGTGCATCCTGCCTAAACTTGGTATGAGCACACGTACAAAAATGCTGCAGTGTAATATATAATTATAATTTGCTATAGTAGTGTCTACACTGCCACAACACAACTGTTCTTTATTCTTGCAGGTGTTCTTTGTCGCCTTCTATTGCATTTCATAACATATAGCATATACAACACTCTAGGAGGAAAACAGTTTCATATTCTAAAATAAGAACATAGAAAGATACTTTTTATGTAGTCAGACCATTCATTTAAGTTGCCGGTATTATCTACACTGATTGGTTTTCTCCATTACTCCATTCCTATCAGGAGAGGCTGAATGAACTACAATCCTTCCTTTAAACGCTATCCTTCTTTTTCAATTAGTAAATTTTGGATCAAGAAACTATGTGAATGAAATCCTTAAGAATTTAAAACTAAGCAATAATAAAACAAAAAAGTTTACCATATATAATCAAGGTGACCTCATCCCAGAAAAAAATACAAAGCCCAATAATTTCATCAATAACATTATATTCCTTACACCTTATCCAATTTGTAGGGAAAGTTAACCATTGAATTACTTTTATGAATTCCATTGTGCCTAGTCCGTGAGATTCTTCTATAAAGAAAAAAAAAGCAACAGATATTTTCTCAGACCACCGCATCTGTCCTCAATAAACTATACCATCAGACAAAGTTGGTGAGATATAAGAATAAGAGGAGACTGGTTTTATTTAATACATTTGTCATTTAAAAAAAAGACATTTTATGACAAAACTTGAGACTCAAGGCAATGCTTAATAGCTTTAAGTATAAAATCATAAGATGTTTTGCTACAAAACATAAACATTTAAAGCAATTTTTACTTCATGAAATTAAAATTGCATGCCTTATACTGTGCTAAGGGTTTTAGGGAAAGTGTTATCATAGCCGTGTTAAAAAAGAGAGTTAATGATTTGTTATCCAACTAAATTTAACTTTCAGCTGTTACATTTGAATCCAAATGTGTGTGTTTCTCTGAGACAAATATAACAGAAGTATTTGATTTAATTTAAGGAAGAACAGTTAAAAATTAGAAATATGAACTTATTTCTAAAGTGCTTAAAAGGTATACATTTTGTTTAAATTGAGCAAGTTCTAGAGCACCACTAATTCTGCCATTTCTACTTTACGTGACTCTCTAGACTTAACTTAAAGGAATCAGCACACTTTTAACTGTTACCGTGTTACAGCGTCATTCCAGAGCTAGCAGAAAAGAAGAGGGAACAGTCCATAGATAACCTGGTTCCAATTTAAAAGTCTGCATGTAAATTCTATTATTTTACTAAAATAAGTCTAGAAAAATAGCCTTGCACATTCAAACCATTGCTGTACTATATACTGTAATGTTTGCTGATTACATCAAACATTCTGCTGGACATAAAAAACACCCTATGGAATATATACATGCATGCATGCATCTGCTTTAGGAATCGCAAACTATGTGCTTGCACATATTACCTAAATGTTTGTGCTTGGCACTTCCCAATGGATCTGATAATGATTATGATTTTTCATGTAAACTGAAAAGAGTAGAAACAAGAAAGATGGAATTCAAGAAGTTGCTACCATCTATGGAAAATTATTTTCAATAGCTTCTGTTTATCATGATTATTCATCTTAATTTCATCCTTTGTATAGCAGAATTAACCAAAATGAGTAGCCATTCTTGTAATGCTGAATGTTAACTCCTGATTTATCATTTTCTAACAAACTAGTAATGAAAAAGAATTTACATTAAGGTTTCAAACTCTGATTTGTTAGGATAGTGACAAGCTTGGTGTTCTCAATGGACTACAAATAGAATACTCTGCTTTCTTATTAGTTTATTATTAGTTTAGGTATTCCTTCTTGGAGAGGAGCCAAATAAAGATGATCAAGTAGGGTATTCAATCTGGAAACTATAAACAAGGATTATTAGTAATTCTGTTAAACTAGAATTATCAGCAATCCTAGCTAATCCTAAAACAGCCACAAAGAAATAATACAATATTTTGTTTTTCTGTCATTATTGTTAGGTGAACAAACCTTTACTAACAGCACTTACATATTTTTCTCTTGGTTTTTTTTCTTCTTAATTCTACATAACACTAATTCTTTACTTAAATTTTCTATAAGCCAGTGAGAGCTGAGGGACAGAATATTTATTTTGGATTACTGATGGGATACGAACATTTGATCACCTAAGGCGCAAACCATGAGTTGTAACCTCAACAGGACTTTGATTCATAGGAAATCAAAAAATAAATGTACCCAGGTTGTCATTGTTTTAAAATGAAATGAAATGAAATCATAATGGAAAGAGATTTTTGCTGAACTGAATCATTTTAATTCATTAAAAGTTTATACTGCTTATATTTTAGGGGAATGTTCCTTTTTTTTCCTTTTACAGAGTGAACCTACATACTCATTTATTTAGGAGAAAGTCCCAAGGATGAAATGGACCATTTTGGAGCAAATGTGCATTACATTGTGCTGTTAATGTTCAGAATAATCTCTTAGGCTATAATCCTATATCTGTATAATTGAAGCTATATGGATCCCACTGAAATTGGACTTACTTCAGAACAGTCCTGAATAAGAAAACAATAAGCAGAATGGAAGTTTGTATGAAAATAAAGTTATTGTTGTTTTTAGCAAAATCAATCGGATGGAAACGTATTCATGTTTTCAGGACACAGATGCACAAAAGACCACAGGCACATCCACCACTTTTACATAATAGGTAATGCAATCATTTCAGGAGAAAAAAAATGCTAAGCTGTAATATAGTACAGTTTCTCTCTTACAAGCAACTCTTCTTGTATTCCTTCATATAGGATTTTTCAGCACAAGCATTAGCCTAATTGTTAAGATCTTGTGATGTAAGTACTCAAGCTATTTCCAGCCATTAAGGATTTATTTTTCTCAATAATCAAAAGAAGCTCTCAATTCATTTTCTGGAAGAAGCCTGGCAGAATGTTTCAGAAATGGCTTTAATTTTCTTCTATTTTTACACTTGCAGGCAATGTGTTTCAAGATGTGCTTATAGTCATCATAAAACTGTGAAATGTGTTCCCATCCAACAGGACCAACGTCTTGTGCTCTAAGTAAATAGTACTTTACACTGAAAATATAAATCTCCAATATGCCTTACTGTTCTTTCTATAAAAAGATCTTTGAACATAAACAGAAGACTCAGAAGACTGCAGTCCTGTAACTTGAGGTAAACTCATAAGAACTTTATGGAATGGAACTCTTGAACCAATTAACTCTTGAACCTTCTTTTCTTTCTCTCAAGACCTTAACACACATATATACTATTTTCTGAGGAAAACAAATTCTGGCACGTTTTATTTGTTTCTCTAGCAGTTTGTGCACTATGAGAAAGAATGTCCACTTTCTAAGATGTAAAAACATAATGCCTCTGATCTATAACATGCAGGATATCATCCAAATAAATACATCATAATTGAGTCATAAATGGGCTTGTTCCTATAAAGTGAATTTCAGAAAAGTATGCAATCTTTCCAATTTATAATATTCAGGAATCAATATAACGTAACTAGTTCAGGATCAAAACCTTCATTGTACAACAAATACTTTGATGAAAGTGCAGCAGTTTCTTTTTTCTTGTATTATGTACTGTTTTATATGGTGTCAAATAATTTTGTGCTTGTTATATCAATATCCTAAATTGTAATTAACACTGATATTTATTTCTCTTTTCTTTATTTCTAATACTATTAGTTAACAAAACAATATGTCAATAATTTTAATACTGTGCAAATATCATTATATCAAAACAATATAATATATTGAGATTTGCCCCATAGTAATATTTCTGCATAGTACTTTACCCGTTTACATATGTGGGTGATTTTTCATACTAGCAATCAGATGGTTTTCCCCTTTTGCAATATTTTATGAATGCTTACATGCAAATCATTCAACAATGTCAAAACAAGGCAAAAACATCCTGAAGGAACCATATATGTAATTACATTAAAACTGCCCTTTTTTCAATGCTTTATCCATGTAAACATTGTAATATCCATGTAAATATTTATGTAGGAGAAGAAAAGAAAGAATCAGGTATTTAAAACAAAAATGAAATGAAATCAGGGTTCAATCCCTGCAGAAAATAAATTGATTATTTATTTTGATTATTTACTGTTGTTCAGTTCAATTTCTGTCATGGTTCTCTGAAATTGAAACATAATGTAGCTAAAATTTGAATAATGTTAATATAAACCCCTTTGATTCCAGAATTCAACCAAAAGAACTGTCAACTACTTTAACAGTAACAAAGGCTTTAATTCCTAACATATTAATTTTTGAATTCAGTCTTTAAACTGCTGCATTACAATGCAAAAGCAATTATATTTTCTTCTTTTTAATATTTACAATAATATAATTATTTACTTTACTATAATCAGTAGCTAATAATTTTCATGTATTTTTAACTCTGCTTTCTTCTTGTTTCTGCCAAAATGTCATTCTTCATTCATGGTTTTCATTCAGTCAGGTTTTAGAAAGAACATTTTGTTTTTGTTGTTGCTGAATATAGAATAACATAACTTGTACTATGCAGTTTCTCAAAGGAAGGCACCAAAAATGGGGACTTGGATAAAATTATTTCTGCAAGCCCTATTTAGCCCCAGCATTTTATAACACAGAACAAAAAGTCTACCCTTCTTTAGAGACAAATTTATCTCTCTAATAATGAGAGTTTTGGAATAAATTTAATGGCTACACTGAAGTACAGTACATGTATTTACCTCATCATAAGCATTGCATCTGTGAACAAAAGCTAGAAAAAGGGGCAGTTCTGTGCTACTGTCAGAGTAATTTGAGTAGATGCTTTGTTTCTCACAGTTTATAAACATTTTCTTTATCCTCCTTCACATCTGGTCAAACATATTCACATAAAAACAGAAAATACTGAAAGGTGTAATTATCAGAAGAGTTAATGAATATATATATGCCCCATGGTTGCAACTGTTTTTCAAACGACTTCCAATTTTCTAAAAAAAATGTATTGATCATCTCTACTTGACACATGAATTTCTTTGCAGTTCATTCTGACTTACTTTGTCAGGGAAGTCTGACTTCAGTTCAGTAATACTCCTGCACCAATAGGCTGCTGTTTTCTCACTTATGAGTTCAATGTTCAAGAAGGAACCTTGACCTGGAC
Source organism: Ophiophagus hannah (assembly GCA_000516915.1). Classification (NCBI taxonomy): domain Eukaryota; kingdom Metazoa; phylum Chordata; class Lepidosauria; order Squamata; family Elapidae; genus Ophiophagus; species Ophiophagus hannah. Next base: position 129,661 of record AZIM01000917.1, read on the forward strand.
CATACATGGGGCCTATGGTAGTTCCACGTATTATCCTTGGAGAAACATTTGTTACAATGTCCTGTGAAAACAGTAAAAAAATAAAAATTAGCAATTCAAACTGAGCAAAGAAAAAAAAATATTTCTACTTCTTAATTCTGAAACTTTTCCCTCTAGGGATGCATACAGGTAGTCCTTGCTTAATGATTTGTTCAGCAACCCAAATTATGATGGCACTGACTGAATGATATTTATGCCCGGTCTCAAAGTTATGGCTGTAGCAGTGTCCAAATCAAAATTGGGCACTTGGCAGACCTCCCACATTTATGACCACAGGTGAGCTTCAACTTCCTCCCACTCACCTGACTCCCCCCTACCTATGCCCTTTTGGTTGCCTTGCACACTACTGCCCTGCAATAGCATGTACAGCTGAAGATGGAATAGAGGGAGAAGTATTTGGCAGTAGCACTGAGGCTTCCCATGGAGGAGTCAGCACATTCCACAGAAGGCCCAAGACCAGAGACTGTGTAGTTCTGTACTAAATGGCAGGGGGAGGAAAAGTTTCAGGATAGTCTCACCTTAGAATCTCCCATCTATTACGTATCTATTAGGTTAGCAGCTTATAACTTTTTATAGTCTTTCAAGATTAAACTGGAAGAGCCCATAAAGATTTGGACTCAATTGGATCTCACTGTGGCATCTTTGGGCTTAGGCCTGACATGCCCTGGCTAACACCTGTTGTTCTCTCTCACTTTCCTGCTACTCTTGCCATGCTGCATTCCAATTATGTCAGCCACTGTGCAGTCTTGCTACCCCTGCTGCTTTGTGCTCCACCACCTAACAGCTCCATTGCTTAACAATGTAAATTCCAGTCCCAATTAGGGTCGTTAGGGGAAGACTTTCTGTATTTTATACTGGGTTCTTTTATTATTTTTATGAATGATATCTACTATCATTCTACTACTACTACTAATAATAATCAATTAATATGTTGATTACAAAACCAACAAGCACACATTACCTAAACTATCTCCTTGTAAAGATCAAGTTTTCAGGAAGGGGGAAATGGTTTATTTTCTATTCTTGGACAGGAACCCTGGTACTACAAAGAGAGTTGCTAAGTTCTTATTGGCTACTATTGTCATAAAAAAGCTTAAAGTAATCTAAATTGTGATGATGACATGAAGAAATCTTTTATTTTATTATTTTGATTTCATTTGATATATTTGTTTTTGTTTTGCTTTATTTCATTCAGGTGGTGGTTGTTACTTTTAAAGCCCTATATGGCATGGGTCCAGGTTATCTGAGGAGCTGTCTCTCCCTGATGTGACTAGCCCGTCCCACTTGTGCCCGCAGAAGAGGCCTGCTACAGGCTGGGTCAAGGAGATGAACCTTTTCTGCTGTGGCCCCACTCCTGTAGAACATTCTACCACTGGAGGTGAGAACTTTCTCCTCCTTTTTGGCTTTCCAGAAGAGTATCAAAATCTGGCTTTGCAAGCTGCTCTGAGGTTCTCTGGTGGTGGGTGATGGAATTACAAGACCTCATCCCATCCTGTCGGGCACTTAGTTCTCTTAGTTCAGTTTTAGAATAGTTCTTAATAATATTTTAACTCTGTATTATTTTAATCTTTCAACCACTGGTGGAATTCAATTTTTTTTACTACTGGT
>AZIM01000917.1:187128-197625 GCA_000516915.1 Ophiophagus hannah
AGGCTGGTGCTTTCAGCTTCGTGCTTGTGCCAGCAAAGTGTGATCAGAGCTGCCGTCTCTCTATAAATACTGGTGGGGAGGTGTGGTGTGCTGGCTCTATTGTAAGCAGGTTGGTTCTCTGAATCTCTTGGCCTTATAATTTCTTTTAATTTTAGCCAGCTTTTCCTTTTCTAGGTTTTCCTCTTTTTTCCTTCTAATATTATTTTTATTTCCCTCTGCCTATCAGCCATCTTTTCCCTGGCCCTTCTCTGTTCTTTTTTTTTTGGAGTTTCTTCTTGTACGATTCCTTCTTCTTCTGCTTAGTCTTGAGAGCGTTTTCCCTTTTATTTGTTGCCTCTATTGTCAATATCTCAGTTTTAGGTCCTTTTATGTCTTTTGGCAATGGCCCTTTTTTCCATACTCATCTGGGCTGCTTTCCTTCTCCTTTAACTCCTCCTCTCTAGGTTTTCTTTGTTCTTCTGCAAACTGCATCGCCATTACTTTGCCTATGAATATATCCAATAGTCTCATTCTTTCTTTTAACATTCATCTCTCAGTTTGCAGTTCCGACTTAAATTCTTTACTTATTTCTTCCATTTTTAATCTGTTGAGTTATACTTTATTTTATTAAAAGTCAAAGTTTTCTGCTATGGTCCTTGCCAAAAGTCTCCGTTTATCTCAATTTACCTTTCTTCTGTTTCCTTGTCACAATCAACGCCAAACAGTCCCAAGATATTACATTTGTTTATACTTGCTGCAATCTCCCCCCCACTTTTTAAAGGCTTCTGGGGTTCTTGTTATGCTATAGTCTTTTATTTAGTTTCTTTTCTCTTTCACATATTTATACAACCAGTAATTTTCCATAACAACATAGAAGAGGAAATGTCTTTAACCATTAGATGGTGCTCTATATCGCATCCACTTTTCAAAGTTCCTTTTTTAGTCTCTTTTCTATTATATTAACCTTAAATTTTATCTATTCCAAGCAAGTCCAGCATTTAATCCAATTCCTGATTAGTGCCAAATTCTGTATATTATTCCAAATTTAATCTCTGCTTTCATGTAGTTCTTTCATCTCCAGTTTTTTATTTACTTTGTATTTTCTTCTTATTTCCCATTTGCCGCTATCACACTTCCAAATGAGGGCTCTTTGTTTCTGCTTTTCGGGGTTGTCAAAAAATGTTCAAGTTCTTTTGTCTGGTTACACGCCACTCACCTCTTCACCACTCTAGCACACACTTAAGTCCCGGCAGCTTCCTGCCTTCAGAGCAGCTACTAAAACTGCCACTTCTTCCTGTCTTCCAGGGGAGTATACCTAGCCAGGGAGGGGAGATGCAGCTCCCCTCAACCCAGCTGGTGGTCTCCCCCTCTTCTCCCACCCCTCTGAGGTGGGTCAGATGAATCCAGTCCCAAAGGGACCCCTCCAACAGGGCAAGCACGTATCAAAGCCGTGCACGATCACGGTCTCTGGTCCATCTTTGACGGAAACGCCACCGGAATATAAAATATTTATAATGAGAGTATTTTTGATGATTAAAACTAGGGGAATGGAAATTTATTAAACTACATAGGTAAACTTAGGCTAAGTGGAAATAAAGAAAAAACATGATTAGGGATTGTATTGGAATATAAAGTATTTATAATGAGAGTATTTTATTATGATTAAAAGTAGGGGAATGAAAAATTATTAAATTGCATGGGTAGATTTTGGTTAAGTGGAAATAAAGAAGGGGAAAAAAGAAAAATATGGAATGGTTATAGGAATATCTTTGGAATATATATAAGATATAATGTAGATTGGGGGGATATACCATTTGGATCCTAAATATATTAGTCTAATTTTATTTTTACTTTTTTTGATTGTTTATTATATATCAGTCTAGAGAAAGTTAAGGATAATGACGTATAAAGTAAAATAAAATAGGTGGTAAGCTGAAAATGGAAATAACAGGGGATAAAGAATTGAAAATATTTGTGTGGATGAAATGACATAGATATTGAACTAATGAATTGAAATATGAAATGGAAATTTATCTAAAGATTAGTGGATTATTTGAGGTGATGTTAAATACAATAGATGGAAATGTAACTATGATTATGTATAAATGTTGTAATCTGGAACCACGTTGCTCACGTGAAGAGATGTGTGAAAAATAAAAAAAATTTAATAAAAAAAATCTATATTTCCTGGGTGTTGATATTCATAGTGGTACTGTTTCAATACTTAAGAATCGAAAGAAGATCTAAGTCTTCCAATGAGGCTTTCTCAATATTAAAACTTTTAGGTTAATGTTGAAGTAAGGTAAGTGAAATATGGCATCTGAAGTTTGAGGGAAGCTATGTGTACCCAGTTGTGCACCTGATGCTTTCAGGGAGAAGAAAATGACTTAGTTTGACTTACTGCACTTCACATTTAAATCTTCTGAATTTGAAAACCCTCCATCTGGCTTGGATTAAGTGGTCTCATACACATATGGATGAAAATGTAGATACAATATGGGCTGTGTTTGCTTTCAAACATTAACTGCAAAATTAGTAATTGGATGCTAGCTCTCCTCCTCACTCCCCACTCCCAATTTCAGATAGTCCAGTAGAAAATATGGGCAATGCACAAGCATGAGGTGAATGCTAATTTTTTGTTTTCTTCGCCCAGCACTAGTATGTTCCTGCTATAAGTTGTAGCAAAAAGGAAGTTGCCATAGCAATCAATCAAGCATTATGTAGGCTATAGCTTAGTTTTCATAAACAGCAGATGAGGTGCTAAAAACTGTCTCTGGACTATACATGTAAAGCTGTAAGTAAAGGAATGATATAATAAAATCTATTCTGTACATTTGTCTTTTTTTAAAAAAAACCTGCATTAATTAGCAACTCAGGAAAAAGAAAGTAGGTCAAGAAATACATCTTCCTGAGATGCTAACTTTCTAAAAAAAATATTTGTGCATGCTTTCAAGTTAGTGTTGACTCCTGGAAACTGCCTGGACAAATCCCTCTCATTTTCTTAGCAAGATTTCAGAAGTAGTTGGCCATTCTTCCTAGGGCTGAGAGAGAGGGACTCATACCTAAGGCAGGAGGAGTACAGTTCACGATCTCTTGGTTCCTAGCCTAGTGCCTTAGTCGTTACACCAAACTGACTATTGTTTATTTATGTACTTATTTTATAAAGCTACTAAACTTATATTGCGACTCTGGGAAGAGGACATTATCAAACCGTCTAATCCAAACAATACAAACCAATTAAAAATAGAACAAAATAAATTAAAAGATAAAAAACCAAAACAATGGGGGGGAAAACTATGCAGAGTGCATTCCAGTTAACCATCATGTAACCATCTAACAGGCTCAACTTTCTTTTAAGGGATTCCCAAACCAGTTGACAAAACCAAGTTTTAAAAGCCTTCCAGAAGGCCAAGAAAAGTTGCTTGTTTTTCCTTCGTAGGATCTGCTGACGTTGGAAATATGAATCGCCTGGCAATCCTGGATCTCATTTCTCTTTGTCTCTCTCTGTTGTGCCATTTTAAAAAAATTGGGATTATTTGAACTATTCAAAGAGCAAGTTGATCCCATCTCAATTCTTATTGTAACTTTGTGTATGGAATCATCCTTATTTTTAAATAACCTACAGTAGTCAGAGATTAGTTTCAAACCTCCTTCTGCCAAGACTTGGTGATTTTGGGCCAGTCACTCTCTCTCGGCCCAATCCACCCCACACGGTTGTTGTTGTGGGGAAAATAAGAGGAGAAAGGAGTATCATCTGTATTCGCCACTTTGAGTTATTTGTAAAAATAATAAAGGCAGAAAATCAATAGATAAATAGAGGGACAGACAGACATTCCCTCAGTAGCTTGGATCAGCTAGTCCCTCAAATTACCTCACATAAAAGCTCTGGGAGTAGAAGGTATGTGGGATCCCTCAAATTCTGCTGTTTAAAACTAGCAAAAGAGTTGACAAATGTATTAAATAATACATGGTTATAGTAAAAGAAAAAAAAAGAAGTGGGTCATAAATATCAAGGTGTAGTTGACGGAGCATTTTTCCTCTCATCTTTTTATGACAAGAATCATTTTAATCTCAGATTATAACTCACCTCTGCCATAAAAGGTTATACATTAATAATCTGAGATTTGGATAGGATTGAGTTTTCAAATAGATCCTTTGGGCAACTCCTCAATATAGTATATTTTATGGCAGGACTGTGTTACCAGATCTTGAAGAATTACCAAGGATGGGTACCAAGAACCGTGTTGCCTTATCTTGAAGAAAAAAATGGTGTCCAGTTTTATTGTTTTTGCTAGTTCCAAAATATCTCTCTCTCTCTCTCTTTCTCTCTCTCTCATTTCTTGGGGACAGATGTCGATTGCTAAGGTCAATTAAACTGATGTAGCTGTGCTGTCATATATGTGAAAGAGAAACCTGCTAGCATTTTTCTCAGTTGTCACCGAGAACAGTGTCAAATCTGTGCTCCGTTTTTGCACAAAAGGAGCCCACACAGCTGGATTTTGTCTTGGGAAACCTTCCTTAAACTGAAAGCCCTCATTATGGAAAGAAACTGGATTTTTCTTACAAGATTAGAGATTCCCAATGGGCTGAAGGGTAGACAGATGAAAAGAAATGGGGGAGAGAGTAACAATAGGGGAAGCCCTTCTCCCCACAGTGATCCTACTGCAAATAGTCATTTCTCTCTTGCAATTTGATCTTTTAAGTATGATAATCTGCTAGCATATTGCTGACCCAGAAGTTTTTTTTGACTACAGTAATTCTAAAGCAGAAAAATCTTCAGTGAATTTTAAGCAGCTAGACCGAAGACCGTCAATCTTGTGACAGAACAATTTAATTTGGATGAGAGTATCAGTGAAACAAATGTAGAAAATATCAAAGAAAAAAAATGGGTCATGGGCCAATGAAATAAAAAGGATTCTGGGAAGATGAAACTGACAGCTAATTTGATAGAAAACAACCCACATTGCTTGCCCTAATTCTGACCCTGGTATCTAGTGACATTGTATCAGAAGAGCAGGGAGCCAAGAAAGGCCATAAAATGAGGGTTATTAGAATCACAAATTCCTTAGATAGGCAGATTTAAAAAAAAGAGACAGAAAAGTTTTCACAGACATTGCAGTTATTCCAGATACTGGGAGTTTATTTTCCCAATATAAATCTAATGTCAGAAAGCACAGACTCATTCAAATGTAGGACACAAGAATATTTCATGACATGCAGCAGAAGATGGTGCTATCTGAGGCCATACCTGACAAACATGAGGTATGAACTATCAAGTATTAAAGTAGGAAGAACATATAAGAAGAATTCCTGTTAAAGGCAGAGGATCTACCTGAAAAAGAGAGCTTAGTTAGTTCTTTCTTGCATACAGTTCGGATAGATCTGTTAAGAAAATATTTTACCAACCTTGCTATGGAAATCAGTTAGCTATGGAGAGAAGGGAAGGCTAAATTTGCACACTTCTGATGCAATTTTTTCCTGTTTTAATCTGTAATAGAATTTTTTTAAGTAAAAAGGGAGAAACACAATTTTTGCCTCAGAAAATGGCTAAAGGATAAATACTTGATGGGTAGTAATAAGCATAAAGCAAATTATGACTGGTCTTAATTTGATGGTTTCATAAAAAAAGCTCTCTTACATATGTATGTGTGGCTGATGGTTATGCTAATAAGGTAACTAAAACAAACAAAAGGATGGATTTTTATTATAGAGATTTGTCAAGAGAGTTGGGGAGGACTTCGTCCTATAGGTGGGCTAGGTACCTGGGATGGGAACTTGAAAAAAAAACTTTTTTTCAACTAAAATATACTGGTTTTTAGGTGTCATAATATAGTTTTGATGTGTTTCTCTTATGAAATTAGTGAGAACAAATTTCTGACAATTTTCAGCAATCATAGAAGGATCTCCAAGAAGACAGAGAATCTGGGTGCTTATACATAGCTCTGAAATTATTAGCTGTCCTCCTCAAGCTATAACAGTTCGTCTTTCTGATACCAGCGTAATAATGCAAAATAAAATATTAGATAAGCTAGAGCTCTGTTCAAACGTACAGTTAAATATATTGAAAAAGACTGGTTGGGTGCAATGGAAAGGAGAATGAAGAACAGATTGGATATTAGATGTTCATATAGGCACTATCTCAAATTGCAGTGGAAGGAAATAATAATTAGGCTCTATATCTCATTTTTGATACAGCATAAAAACCACTATTATGACAAATTAATATGAATACAATATAGGGTTGCTAATATTAATAATGACAAGCTATATCTTTTTAAAAAAAAATCTGAATGATGATTTAGAGAAACTACCAAGAAAAGAAATTATTTGACACCTAATTTTAAAACTGGAAATATTTTCATGATCATATATGATTAGTGCCCTTTAAAGTCCCAGGGCATTTAACATTCTAAAAATGTAAAGTAAACTAAAATAAAAACAGGTTATACATTTTGTATATTAGTAAATGTAAGATGTATTAATTTAGTAGAATTACCTGAAAGTTGCAAAAATTAGCTTTGCTTTCTCCTAAATCTAGAACTGATGATTTAATTCAATAGCTCTAAGGTAGTAACTTGGTCTACCTGTAATAAAGCCATCTTCATCTACAATTTAATCATGGATGAAAAGAAAGATGTGGGATACATTATCAAAATATGGCTCATCAGATGCGACATACCAGCCAGATTTATGGTACAGCATTAGCCTTAACAAAAATGTTTATGGGAGATGAGTAGTATTTCTAATGGCCACAAGAAGGTCTGTTCTGCAGATGGATTGATGTGTGTGCAGGTGGACGAACTAGGGATACTATTCTTATATCATTTTCTCAGTTGCATAGCAGCAATCCTGCTTGGAATCAAAATTCATGATTCTGCATAGGACAGAAACTGTTTTTTTGGCCTTGTCAGTGACCTATGGTGAGACGTATTGATCCTACTAGATCTCTTTGGAAGATTTTAATATCATCAAATATAGTATCTTTCTGGACCATCTGCAATGGTTAGGAATGATTGGAACTTACAAAGATCTGGGTGGAAAATAACATATAAATAAAATGGAACAGCTGCTAATGTAGAAACCTGGGACAATTCCAACAATAGCTTTGAATGGGGTTGTGCTCCTCCACAAACATGGGATTATTTTGGATTTACCAGTCCTGCTAAAACAGGGTACTATGGCTAGGATGGAGATTGCTCAGCTTTGACTGGTGCACTAATCACTGCTATTCCAAGAACAGGAACTCATTATTTCTCAAATTACTATAATACATTCCATATGGGAGTGTGAAACAGCAGATCAATGTACCTACTGTATGATGGGTACATGTGTGATTGTTTCTGTCATTTTATTATTACATTTATTATTAATATTATATTACTGGAGGCTTTATTGGATATTGCTTTTGTAAACTGCTTAGATTTTTTTAAATTGAAGTGGAATAAAAAGCACTTGTGATAAATAAATGGTCTGTAAATAGATTTCTTGGATCTTGAAAGGGTACTTCATTCTGGTCTGATGAATGTAGCTCGGGGTTGGCAGAAAAAAAAGAGTTTAATCAAATTATAATTTATTAACTTTTTTTCCAAACTGTGCCTTTTTCAAAGGAAATTACATACATGGGACTTCTCCATTTTAGCCAAACAATACTATGAGAAAAACATGGCTTTATGACTATACCAATGACATGACCAATGTATTACTCGATTAAGTAGTCACAGTTAAGAGTACAAAAAATGAGATTTGTATTAAACTTTTTATTCAGCCAGAGGTTTATTCAGTAGTGATCTTGGCCAAGTTATCATTTTTGTCTCCAAATCTATTTCACAGAACCCTTACAGCTCTTTGTCTCCTTCTAGGTTTTGAAAACTTGAGATAAAATTTTGGGTTGGCATAATTATATTTTCTCCTATTGCTGAGAGACCAATAAACTGCTCTTCCTAAGAAATAAATACTGTGAATTCAAAGTAAACATAATTACTATTATTTCTCTTCATGTCACAAATAAAAGAAATATTCTGAATGTTATGGAGCAAACAGAATATTTTTGAAATTAGCACAAACATCTTTACAACTAATTAATCTATTGGCCATAATTGTGCATGCATAAATTTTCTTTTAATTTATTAGTGGATATTAAATCAGGACTTTGGATCCAACTTTTGTAATTATGTGATTATTTTTATATATTACATTACATTTCCACATTAGCAGGATATTCTATAGGAATGTCAGAAGAGATCTAGTGACCTACATCCCATACTATATTAATTAATTAATTCTACAGAAATCCCAACAATTTTAACAGGTTTCAAGTATTTTATGAAGACAGTGGTTACAGAATATGCAACGGTCATCCAAAATGGACAACAGCATATAAATGTTACTAAGTGATGTGATATCAAGAGAGAAAGCCAAACTGTTTCGTACATTACATTATAGTTCAAACTGCTATATTCATTGAGTAAATAGACATAAATGGAAAAATATCAACCAATTATAGGCCACTTGGGGAGGGGGTAAACTCCAGTAATATTAAGATATATTGGTAAGCCACAAAATATTTTAATTAGCAAAACAAATCAAATGGAAAAGATTCCTCAAATAAAGCTTTAAAAGTGATACAGTGTGTGCTTGACTGCCACGACTAATTATGTATCCATGTAATGTGTGTTCAATTTGGGCTTATTTAAATAGCAGAAATGCTCATTAGCTTCAGTGTATCTGTGAAGCCTCAGTAAACAGTTTAATGGTATTTTATGTTTAACCAATTTCATAAGTTCCTGTAATTTTGGTGTTTGCAGCTCATTAATGTTATTTTTGATATGTATCTTATAGCCTTCTTTCCCTGAAAGCTGGCAACATACTTTTGACTACACTTAGAAAAAATAGTGATTTTTATCTTAAACCTTTGATTGAGAACGATAACGACAAAATAGTAGGATTATCAGCAAGAATTCCATAAACTGACTCAATTTATTTCTTTTCCTTTAAAGACATAAAGTAAGTTTGTGGAAGGGGGAAACTAGGACTTTAAATTGTTCTGGTTTCTCTTTATTGGAGAATTAATAATATGAAAAGGCATACTTGCCTTTCCAATCATACTTGATACAATTTTCAGCATCATTTTGGTATATTATAGAGCAAAGACAAGTTCATCAAAACTGTCTTCTCAAAAATTGTGATGAAAATACTGTCCACTGTCTTGGGCTCTCTGGGAGAGGAAATTTCATTTTTATTCCAAATATTAAGTTTACTGATACATGATAAACCAAGGGGACCATAGAAAGCATATCTAGAATGATTACCGTCATGGATAAGAACAGTTCAACCAAGAAACTGACCACCATCCCCAAGCCTCTTGATTCTATCCCAAATCTTGTTTTCAGCCTGGTAGTCCTCACATATGACTTCCTCTGGAGGATGGACAGAAGCAATGGCTTTGTTTTTTTTTCCTTGTTTGACTCACAAGCTCCTGGTATCATGGTATTTTCCAGAAATATTTCTGTGAGATCAGTTGTAATGCTGCTAGTGGAGACAATCTAAGAGAATACAATGCTTCTGTCCAGGGTAGGCAATGGTTTCTGACTGTGCCTTGGCATCCTGGGACTCTGATGCAGAATGATGCAAAATACTATATTGTTTCAAATGAAATGTAACACTGAAGGAAGCCATGGAGAAGATCCTGAGAAAGCCATCCAAAAATAATTGAGACTATAACATGTGTAAACCCACTTTTGCCTATGAATTAGGATTGTTTTGCTGGTCATTTTCCTTCTTCCTTTCAATTTTTTAATTGAACATTTTATTTTTATATTGTTTTAATGTATGTTCAGTATTTTAATTGTCGATGAAAACAACTTTAGATTTATACAGGGAGGAAGAGGAGAGGAGGAGGGGGGAGGAGGGGGGAGGAGGAGGAAGAAGAAGGAGGAAGAAGGAGAAGNAGAAGAAGAAGAAGAAGAAGAAGACAAAGACAATGTTTAATTACAAGAAATTTATTTAAAGATAATTATTCAGAAACAAATGATACGTATGGTTACTTAGCATTCGGTGAACAGGAACTAGTGTTTAGGGTCTCTGGAGGCCAGAGCAAAAAAGCCTACAATTGAGAGCAGGTTAGCTCATCACCTGTTCATTAGAGAGGCATGGATTGCTCACCATCTGTTCATTAATGTCAACGTAACTTCCAGGACTCAATATAACTGTTTTTTTTCTATACCTAAGCATATCATGGTGATTGACCTACATAGGTTTTCTTTTTAATACTTTTCCTAAAGGACAGGATATTTTCCTGAAAGTAACACAATTCTGACTGTAAAATGAACCCTCACTTCTGTTTTAGTTTTAATATATATTTTTCTTGCAAAAAGAAATGGTAGCTGGATTTTTTGTTTTGCCACATTCTACCGCTGGGAACGAAAACTTAAATCCACTCCCAGCAATATTCATACTGATGGAACTACATTACATTTATCATTCTTACTAATATATATGTATGTAAGTATGTATGTATGT
>AZIM01000917.1:200143-210719 GCA_000516915.1 Ophiophagus hannah
AGAGTCAGCATATTGCCCCCAACAATCCGGATCCTCATTTTACCCACCTCGGAAGGATGGAAGGCTGAGCCAGTGGGACTTGAACTGCCAAACTGCTGNCAATCAGCAGTCAGCAGAAGTAGCCTGCAGCATTGCATTCTAAACACTGTGCCACTATGCATGGAACCACATGATATGCTAGAAAACTGGTATATGGCAGAGAACAATATTTTCTAATGGGCTGTGCATAGAGGCCCTTCATAAAGTCATAATATATCTCAGACCCAAATGTCTACACTACCCCTCCCAACATCCTAAAATGGCTTCTGTTTACTAGGTTCCAGTAAAAAAAAAATTCTATTTATTATGGTAAGCCACAAAATCAATTTGATCCTCTGCAACATCTCACAAAGTTTTTTTTAATGAAAGCTGAGGTTTAATCATGCTGCTGGATTCAGCATTAGTTGCTGTGTTCACCCCAAGGCTACAATAAAAGAGGATAAGCAGAGGAAGACTACTAAACTGATTGATATTGCATTACTGCTGGATGAGAGCATAGATACTAGCAAAGTAATATGGTGAACTTTCTAAGGAGTAGTCAAGCTTTTCAAATATACTTTTATAAGACCTAATTAAACTTCAGCGGTCAAAACTTCTATTAAGGTTCAGATGCTTGCATCTTTTCTTTTCAGGCACCTGCCCCAAATAAATAAATCTTCCTTGAAACAAAAAATGTTGGGGCATCTGGAAGCAAAATGTAAAAAGAGAAGAAAGGAAAGGAAAAAAGAGCCATATTACATCACTCTAAAGGTCCACCATTTTCAGCATTAGAACTGTGCATTCCTTGCTTGATAAGAGAAAAACAAACCAAATGAAAAATCCATTTGATTTAATGTTTATTTATTCTGAAAGAGCATAGGAAAATGATTACAGATGAGTATACTATGTAGGTCTCCTAAAGTATTTCCACTTGTATGTGGGATTCAGGTTTATTGTCCTTTTTGCTGACAGAGAGCATGACTCTAATTATCCCAATCAGTTGCCATTGTATATTTCACTTAATGAGATAAAAATCACAGGTTACAGAGGAGGTTTTTTTTTTGTCCCTTTCAGCTTCCAGATCTAGAACCTCTCTGGCAGGGGCTTTTCTGAACAAATACCATACTACTGTGATATTCAGAAATACAGGCAACCTACATATGGCCCTCCAGGTGTGCTTGGAATGTAATTCCCATAATTTCTTATCATTACTGATTGATGGGAACTAGAAGTTAAAAATAAAAGAGTTGCCTGCCCGTTTTTTGATAAATGAAGCTTATTACAGTGATATCAGTACACAGCTTTGATCAACTGCAAATCAAGTAGATCCAGCCAGAGACAGTATAGTATAATCCAGAGGTCTCCAAACTTGGCAACTTTAAGACTTGTAGACTTCAACTCCCACAATTCCTCAGCCTTCTGGTATAATCTAACAACTGAGGTCTTGGCTTTCATTTAAGAATACTTATGTTCAAGACGCTCTTTGAGTAAGGAACTCACTGAAAGATTTTGAGACTGTTATATCATAGGACTGTTGTGGTGACGGTGAAATTAAAAGATAAATTATTTTACCTCAAGTTCCCAGAGAAAAGACAGGATTCAAATGTAATAAAATAAAAAGAATAAAAAAGCTGGTGATATCTACATCTCAGTTTGAAGCAAAGTTCGTTGAGATAAGTGGGATTTCTTAGTCTTCCATATAAGATTATTGAAGGTGGTAACACAATAAGTATGCTATCCATGAATAAAGTAACAAAAACTATTGGCTATTTTAGAAAGGTGGTAGTCTTTCACTTATATATTTTTAGCTATTTGAAATGTGTTCATTTCAGATGTTCCAACATTTGGCTTTAATAAATGAAATACACATCAGGGGACAATCCCACTAATTAAATGCCTTTTAAGAAATGAGCAAAAGAGTGTACACAGGTAATTCTCAACTCATGACTATAATTGAGCCCAGAATTATAGTTATAATTCTTGAGGTTGTAAACTGAACCATCACAGAACCAGACCCAATTTTTTTGACATTTTTGGGGTGGTCATTAAGCAAACACTGTGGTTGTTAAGTGAATCCATTTTCCTTTATGGGGATTTTTTTTTTATGGAAATAAACCCAGAAACCAGTAAAAAGTATAGCAAACTGTGATCATGTGATTGTGGGATGCAACCAGCCATAAAGTGAGCTGGTTGCCAAGTGTGCAAAATGTGTCCAATCAGGTGACTGTGGAGGATACAGCAGTTGTAACTTTGAAAATGGTTCATAAGCAGCTCCATAAGGAGATCTATCATAAGTTCAAATAATCACTAAGCTACCAATCGTAAGTTGGGGACTACCTGTAAGCTTAACTTTCCCTCTAGAATAGGAGTGTCAAACTCACGTCATCATGGTGGTATCACATGACAAACCAGGACTTTTTTCTCCTTCGCTAAACCGGGCGTAGGTGTGGCCAGTGTGGGCGTGGCCAGTGTGTGACGCATCAAGGCCTGCAGACCAGGAGTTTGACAGCCCTGCTCTAAAATGTTACATACTTGACTGGCTGATTCATAAACCTTTTGACTGAGAAATACCTTTAGGATCATTTAAGGTTGAACCGAAGGCACTAATCACTATATCTGCTCTCAGACGGACAGTTTGCTCCTTGTCTTCATTCCAATTTCCATCCTCATCTTGTTCAGTCCGGAGAAATTCCATAGCAACAATTTTTCCTCCTTTTATTACAACCTTCTGAGGAGAAAGAAAAGGTAGGAATTCACACTTTTCTTCCTTTGCAAGCTCCATCTGGAAAACAAAAATAAAAGTATGTATAATTTATAGAAATATATTTAATATATAATTGTAAGTCTTATAATTTTTCCTTGCATTTTTTTCTATAAATTCTGACACTGCATTAATCATGTTATATTTGATTAAATGAAAACAAATAATATGTGCCAACCAGTTTTCAGGAGGAGTGGTGATTTTTTTTAGTTATCAACATCTGTTAAAAGACATTTAACTTTTAAACTATGAGTGAATAGTTTGATTTTATGAAAAATGATTGTTATACTTCATTACTAAAAAAGAATGAATTAAAAGAAAACTATCCAATCAATGCTAGAAAAATCAAGTATGTGTAGATAAATTCCATTATGAGCTACTGGCTGAGGTGTCCAAATCTCAAAAACTACAAATGATTTCAATGAAAAATGGTAAGGCCTTCAATGACAAAAAAAATGGCCGTAACTATTTTGGTCATTTATTTTCTCTTTGTATTTGAAAGATAAGAACTTCTAATTACTTTTGCTGATTTTATTCTTTCAAAATATTTTGAATTAAGATATACATATTTTGAATTAATAAGACTGCATCCACTATGACAAACGAGCGGCATATTGGCCTAGTGGTAAAGACGCTCACCTCCGACTTAAATAGTTGAGAGTTCAATTCCAAGTAGCGGCAGATGTTTCTCTCTTAGAGGACAAAGAAAAAATATCTGTTGCGAAATCCAAGTAGGCATTAGGAAGGGCATTTGACCAATAACCTACCCTAAATCTATCCCAAATTAAGGGATTACAGGGTTGTAAAAAGGGAATGGTGCTGTCCCACAGATTATGGGTTTATGGTTTTTAATAGTTGCATTGTTTTGAATGATTTTTTGTGATTCTATTTTTCTGAGTGTTTTTGTATTTGTAAGCTGTCCTAAGTCATGGTAGTGAGATGGGTGGGCTATATAAGTTTAGCTAATAAATAAGCAAGATAGTTTAAACCAGTACTTTTTCTTTCCTTACCCAAAACCGCTTATCAGGAAGTTCTTTTTAGCTAACATAGGTAAAACAGTTTGAGTCCATTTAAATGTTGCTGTTTTGATTGGGTCATTATCTAAAGAAAAATCACTTTTACCCAATTCTGGGTAATTTGAGAAGCAAATTCAGACCTGGTTTCATCATGTGATTTATAGAGGGAAGACAGTCTTCATCTCTGCTTAAGGCAGTAATGTTATTTTGGCCAGCTGGGATTATAAACATTGAATAGGGGCGAACTAAAGGCTGTTAGCATTTTCCTACCAGTTACTTCCAGCCTGGCCAGCTCTCTGCTCTCCATATTAATGAAGAAGAAAAGGGAATAGGAAGAATGGTGATCCCTGCCAAGCAACACAGATAAGATAAAGAAACAAAGTCAGTTCCCCCCTTTCCTCCATCTCTCTAAGCAACCAATTATTTTTCTTCCATAATGTTTTCTCATCTGGCGTGCTGTGAAAGGCCTGGCAACCGGGAAAGCATTTTGTTGCAAACATACAAGTTGCTAATTATTTCAGTGTTAACACAGCATAGAAAAGTTTTCAGGGGGAAAAAAATGGGCACGTAACAAAAAAGAAAAAGAAAAAGAAAAGATGATGACAAATTGGGTATGGAAC
Source organism: Ophiophagus hannah (assembly GCA_000516915.1). Lineage (NCBI taxonomy): Eukaryota > Metazoa > Chordata > Lepidosauria > Squamata > Elapidae > Ophiophagus > Ophiophagus hannah. Next base: position 204,559 of record AZIM01000917.1, read on the forward strand.
TTAAAATCTATTCATAGAAAAAAAAATATTGTGGCTCAGTGTGTTTCTTTTCACTTATGATGTGGAAATTATAACTGTGCTAATAGAAAGGGTGATATATAATCACAATAGCAATTAGGATACTCATAGTTAAAGGTGTCATGCTCTAATGGTTTTTGTCCATGACATGCATAAAAGTTGTATTCAGTCATATTTCATACGTGGAATTATTTGATTTTGCTGACTGAACTGTTTGTAGAGGAATGTTTGAGAAGGTATTTGTTATATTGTGTGTGTGTGTGTGTGTGTGTNGGGGGGAGGGAGGGAGGGAGAGGGAGAGAGCAGAAACTAGAGTTAGTTAATATTTTAGGGAGAAAGTTTGTCATTTTCGAACAATATTTATTCTCCTGTGATAGGAAAGTTATATAGACGAAGACCAGTGGGATGTAATTAGAGTGGTACTGAATTAATTAATGTATTTATTATACTTGCTCCAAATAATCTTTCCCTAAATTTTAATACTATGACAAACACTTCAAAATATGAACTGTGTATCTTGAAATCTTATTTCTTTCTTTAAGTTACCTCTCTCTCCCTTGTGTATCTATTACTGAAGGGAGTGGGCTATTTCCCCATATATTTTCTAGCTGGGGCATATTCAATGTCTCATTAATGTAAATTATGCAGTACTTCATGGTATGCAGCATATAAATTACAGCAAAGACATTCGATCACATTGCAATAATTAAAACTGAAACTAAAAAGCTTTCAAATAAGACAAATGATTATAAACTGCCAATCAGCAGCTCAGTATATATAGATGTTTACAGAAACTGCATATTTAATTCCAAATTAAGTTACAGTTTGAAATATTTGCATTTTACTCCTAAATTCAATATTTCAATCTCTAAAGGTATCTATTATCTCACACACAGATCTACAATTTCTGGTTGATCTTCAGTACATGTTATTGTATAATGCATCAGTGACTTTGAATTATTCTTCAGACCTATCTCCCCAAATTCAGGGTGAAATCAGAGAAGAGAATGTGATATATACTACCCTGAACTCCTGGAGGGAAGGTAGGATATAATATGACAAATAAAAATAAATAATATATGTGCAGGTAATTCTTGACTTACAACAGTTCATTTATTGACTGTTCCAAATTACAACCGCACTGAAAAAAGTGACATGACTATTTTTCACACTGTCTGACTTAAAAACAGAAATTTTGGGCTCAATTGTGGTCATAGGTTGAGGATTACCAGGATTGTCTAAAACCACAGATTTATTTGGTTCATGAGCCATGACTTACAGGGTTTGCTAAACTTTGACATATTCAGGAAACTGGGCACTTTCATAATATCAGTTTCAGTGTAGTTTCTTTATATTTAAAGACTGTTTCTATTCTGATAGGTAGCAAGGTGAATTATGGTAACTCTAGAATGGACTGTCATTATCATGATGGATGATTCAGGTTTGATCAGTATCATCTTCTTCATTCGTATTTTTTTCTAAAGCACACTCTTATGCACTTTAGTAAGCTTCAAAAAGCTAAGAAATTTTGGAAAGAAAAAACAAGGATGCCGAATTACATATATGCTTCAGCCACATGTTAAATTATTCTCCTACTAATCAGATCAAAATCACACTGATCAAACAGTCTGAACAGCCTTACCAGGATAGTCCAACAATAAAAGATAATAAAAGTATGTTGAAGGACTTAAATAATCAGCTCCGGTCAATTTCAATATTAAGCTCTGCCTTTATGTGTGCAAGTATATACCTATCCACAGATGTCAAATGGGTAGTTTATTCTATGTATTCATCAAGATATGACGTATGATATGAAGTTGTGGTATATGATGACAAATGGTGTAATTTATTGTGTTTACGTCTGTGAAAGAATCAACATGACCAACACTTTCTGAGTTTGGTTTTCTAAGGGCTACATGTAGAAAAGATGAAGTGAGATATATTTCAGGGGTTTAGGACTAGATCGTTCCAACTCCTCTCAACAGCATTTCTTCTTTTTGTTTCTACACATGAAATAAATGGCATGAAAGAAGGATCAGGACAAGGAACAAGCATTGAAAGTGCCTTTGATTGTAGGGCAACCCTCATTCCACTGTGTAGGCCAGCCCTCATTCCAGCCTTTTTTTTGCAACAGCTGTTATTTAGCTTTTTTTTGCTTTGTTTCTTTCTATTTCTAAAATCATGGAGATGTTGCACAGACTGTGTGCAAAATAATAATGATAATAAATCAGCATGCATGTCTTTATAAAGTATTTTTATTAATATGTCCCTCATTGCAACACTGTGAAATTTACCTCTTCTGGGACAGCCCGTATATTAGTAAATCCTTTCCTGAAGACCACAAAAACACGTTGAGCTCCACAGCGCAAAGCTGATGTTGCACAATCAAAGGCGGTATCACCTGCTCCAAGAACAATCACGGTTCCCTGTATTGATGGCAATGAAGAGCGACAGCCGCATATTCCTGAATGATGAAAGGAAAACCCCATTTTCAAGGAGACAAAAAAAAAAAACTATTTCTGCATGACAGCTCAAACGACACTTGTACTCGAAGCAGTGTAAAATTGCATCTTGCCGTTTCCAAGCATGGAGAGTCACTATCAAATTATTCTGCTTCATTGAGAGTTTTATTCCCTCTTTTAAGATATGCTCATACATGTAATTTCATAGTCAGTACCTTTAGTAGCATTGCCTTCCTGTCTTGGCAGGAAATAAAGTATAATGCACTTGGAAAAAAGAAGAAGAAATTGTACAGCCTTGTCAGATTGAATGCAACTGTTGTTGTGTTCAAAAAAATTAAGCCTTTGACTCCTCTCTTGTCAGCATCAAAATTATTTGAAGAATGAAAAAGGAAAAAAAATCCATTTTACAAGATGTTCTGTCTGTCAGTAGAGTCTATCTTTGACAACACCGGTTTCTCTTTCAGATTTTATCTTAAATAGTCTCATAATTCATGTTGTTTCAGCACCAATTTAGACCACATTTAAAAGGGAATTAGAGAAATTCAAGGAAGAAAAGCCTACTGGTGTCCACTATTCATAGCAACACCTTAGTCTAAAAACTGTTTTTCAGGCCTAAGGAAAACTGCACATCTATTCCCCATTTTAGGGCCAGATTGTGCCAGAAGTATCACTTCCTATTCTGGAACTTCTGGAGACGGATGCATCACCCCAGAATGTTCAGATTAGCCAGTTCAAGGGAAATACCGCATTGTTATACACACAGGATGAAATCACTTATAACAATTGTTGAGGGAATGCAAAGTTACTCTATCTGTGGGCTTCTGAGAGACACCTGGTTGGTCACTGTGGAAACAGAAAACAGGTTAACACAGATTTTTTCCTTCTAACCAGTGGAGACTTTTAACACACATCTGGGGTACTTAACCATATAGTTCTTTCCTATGAAACATTTCCCTAAACCCCTGTATTATGTTAATAAAGTGTTCTGAACAGAAGACCAATGGGATATAAACCCTTAAATCCTTAAAAGTATGATTCCGTGTGCAATGCAGATTGAAAGAAAAAGGTAAAGGATTCCCTTGTCCAGTCATGCCTGACTCTAGGGAGTGGTACTCATCTCCCTTTCCTGGGCAAGGGAGCCAGGGTTGTCTGAAGACTGTGGTCATGTGGCCAGGATGATTTATATGCCGAAGGCACAGGGAATGCTGTTACCTTCCCACTTGAAGTGGTACCTGTTTATCTACTTAGATTTGCATGTTTTCGAATTGCTAGATTGGCAAGAACTGGTGCAACCAGAAAGTTGGCAGTTCAAGACACAATGGAGATAAACCTTAGTATAAATGTGCAAGGTCACAGCCTGAATGTGAACAATGTTGTTCAGCAATCTATGATCTTCATGTTTACAACTCAATAGAAATGTAAGATTATTGTGGTTTTTGATGTAGTTCTAACTGTTCCAGATTAATTTCTCAATTCTTTTATTTTAAAAAAGCATGATGTAGAAAAAAAATAAAACTTATAGGTAAGCTTATGTTTACTACTGCACCGGAAAATTAAGAAAAACTGCGGGGAGGGGGGCTTTAAAATCATTCTAATGTTGTTTTACTGTTTAAACGATTAAATAAATTACTGTAATTTTTGAAATGATAACATAAATAACACAAACCTATAGCCTGAAGGCACCTCTGATATTTTTCTTCGTAAGAATATGTTTTTACCATATCAATAGTCTATAATTCTTCACTTTGTGCTCTGTCAGTCATGAATTTCCACAGCAAGAGTTTAGAACCTCAAATACCATTTTAAGAACAAAAAACATTAAGCTGACTCTATATAAAGTAAAAAAAGAAGTAAAATTTACTCCAAAATCATCTCTGGATCATTGGCTCCCAATCTTTCTAGCACCAGGGACTGCTGTCATGGAGCAGTCCACAGACTTGGGTATATGTGTTGTTTCACACAACCTAGATCCCATGCATACACAGATGAAGTTTTGCTCGCTCATCTACCACCCAGTTCCTAACAGGGTCTGAGGGTTAGGGATCCCTGCACTGGATAGTCTTATTTTATAGCCACATTTATCTATATGAACATTGGATTTCTATATGCTAAATATTTCCTAATTTTATCTGGGAGGCACTTTTTTTTTTGGAAGAGGTAAAATATTTCTGGATCTTTTCTTCTATCATACCTACAGTCAATTAAAACAATATATACTATACATGTAAATCACTCAGCATTGTTGGAATGGTGCAGTATATGCTAGTGTACATTTTAGCTCATCACTACAACAGCTACAGTAAAGATTTTTCATGTCGTCTATCCATACGGTGAATAATTTACACACATTACTACATAAGATCACTACCAAACGGAAGAGGTTTTTGCCAGCATCCAGAAGGACAAATACAATATTTAAATCAGGTTAATCTGCCTGGATTAACAACTATAAAATAGATGGCCATTGAAGTATTTTATGTAACTACATAAAAAGATTGGTCTGACAATCACGCAAAAATCTGTCCAGGTACATCTATATTAAGACCAGAGCCATAACAAATCTATAATGGTTCCAAGGAAATCTTGAAATATATTGAATGGCCTTTATTGCTGATCTACTGGTTCTACATGATAGCTACTAACCTATGGAAAAAGTGTATGCCTAACGGAAATCTATCTTTCCTGTGATTGTTCTTGTTCATATGTACTGGACTATATTAATAGTGAGTTTCTATACGATCACAAGGAAGCTCTATTGAGTTATGAATGGTGAAAGGCTATCTCCTGAATAGATGCTGATTGCAAGAGATGTCTTGAAAGCTGATTGCCCATTGTGGGTGATGGGATGATTCCTTCTTGCTGAGTAAACATAGATTATAAGAGGAATATAAGATAGACTAGTCTCAGGCAACAAGCTCACTGAGTGAATAAATACAGAAAGAAAATAGGAATTTTAAAGAAAGTTCCTAAAAATGTTGTAAATCACAACTTAAGCATTTGATTAATATGAGATTCTGAGGAAGGAAGAAAAAAAAAGAAGAAGAAAATGGTGGCTTTCAATACTTCTGTCACAGAAGTATTCCTTTCCAACTCCACCAGACTGTTACTGTTACATAAACAACCAGAGATGCTGCAGCTTGTTGGAAAAAGAACTACAGAATGAAAGTCATTCCTTCTTACTACTTAACTGAGTAAGTGAAAGAAAACACTTTCTATGAAATAACAGGATAACAGGGTTGGAAGGGACCTTGGAGGTCTTCTAGTCCAACTCCCTGCTCAAGTAGGAAAATACCATTTCAGACAAATGATTGTCCAATCTCTTCTTAACAGTCTCCAGTTATAGTGCACCCACAGCTTCTGAAGTCAATCCATTCCACTGTGTTCTGACCCAAACCCTTTTCCAATAAAACAAACACGAACCAAAGGGAACAGAAACCTTTTAATGATTCTTATGAATCCCAGGTTAAAAGGCTGCTGCAAACTAATTAACTTTGATAAGCACGAGCCTCACCAAAACTGTGCGAGGCTGTCAAGAATCACAGATAAGAAATATGTATTTCACAACACAAGAGTCTTCAAATGCCAACTTAAGATACTGCAATGTCCATGACGCTGGTGTTTCAAAACGTTTTTGCTTCCTACAAAGAACGTCTGATTCACAGCTGGCTTTTATCTTCTTGA
>AZIM01000917.1:275666-292803 GCA_000516915.1 Ophiophagus hannah
GTCAAGTTTGAAGACCCCTGGTTTAGATTTAATCCAAAGTAATGCGGCCTTTTCATTACATTATTCATCCCAAACCTGAAAGTCTATAATCATAGAACCATAGAGTTAGAAAAGATAATTCAGTTCAAATTCCTGTTCAGTGTAAGATTCATTAGACTAGAGCATTTCCAACAGGTAACATTCAACCTGTCTTTGAAGATCTCTGGCCCAAAAGATGTCACATATGTTGGTGATCTCTTCTAATGACGAATAGTTCAGACAGCCAAGAAACTCTACTCTGAGTTAATTTCAGAAATATTAACTACTACCATTAATGTCATAGTTAATATCAAAGCATGAAACTTAACTAAATTTGAAAGAATTTGAAGAATTGTACATACTCAAAAAGAGTTATCTAAGAGCTTAATTTCCAGAATTTATGGATAGTTACCTAGTGCTCAATTAAGAACATATTTAAGACTAAAATCTGTGTGGGAGGATAATATCTGTCATTATTTGATTCGCAAAGAGCTTTGGAATCAACAGAAAATAATTTCAGTACATCTTAAAGAGACATTTTTAAAACCAATTTAAATAGTATTTCATGCCCATCAAATTATACTAAATACTGATTTTTGTTCCATTTTAAATTCTATTGATATGGGGAAAGGGGAAGATCTAGTATGTTCCCACACATGTGACTTAGCTGCTTCTTGAATGAAGTTTCACAAACTCAATTGATCAAAATGTGGAAAACTATGGACTGTTTGTTAACAGAAATAAATATTTAACAACCCAGTACTCATTAATATGTGAGTTGGAGTAGTACAAATAATAATTGAATCCTCTAGAACTGTGATGGCGAACCTATGGCATGTGTGCTGGAAGTAGCATGCAGAGCCACTTCTGCTGGCAGGTGAGAGTTCGCCTGGAAGAGTCTCACTGCGGATGCACGCACACCGCCTGCCCACCAGCTGATTGTCGGGTATCTGGTATGCATGCACAGGATGCGGGGGAGACGGCACGCACGTGCAGAGACACGGGGGGTCTCACGCTCATGTGCAGAGACACGCAGAGGGGGATCATGCGTGCATCCGCAGGGGGCATGGGGGGGCCCACGCGCATTGCCTTCTGGGNATCATGCGTGCATCCGCAGGGGGCACGGGGGGGCCCACGCGCATTGCCTTCTGGGTGCTGGCATGCGAGCGCGCAAGTGCAAGTGTGCGCACAATTTTTGGCACGGGAGCCCAAAAAGGTTAGCCACCACTGCTCTAGAAGATGATAGGAATCTTATACTAAGAATAGTACAAAGTATGAAAAGAGCTGTACATGGAATATTTATTCTATGTACAAGCTTCATCAGTTAAGAAAATATTCTTACAATAAAAGACCAGGGTCGGTTAGATGATATTTTAACCTCTTTTTACAGTTTCAAAGACAGTATTAGTAAACTGAGCAATGTATTCTTTTCTAACTTAGCTTTTTCTTCTAAGCTATTTTTCACATCAAGCTTGGAAGAACTGACATCAATAGATTTTAAAAGTACTCCTAACCTTTTGACTTAACTAATAGCAAAACACTTTCAAAGGGATCTATTAATACAATTTCCAGGTATAATGTAGAAAATTAGTAACTACTAATTCATATTAAAGTCTGTGCATTCACTTTCTTTTATGCAAAAGGAATTACATAATCAAAGAGGAACAATTATGCTTTTATTGCATTGGAAATAAAATCAAATGGTTATTACTTAATTTACACCAAAAATAATCCTGCTTTTGACTTTGGCAACAAAATTATAAACAACATCATTAAAGACTAATCAACCTTATCTTTTTGACCATTAAATTGTAATCACTGAACTCTTTCCATTAAACTGTAATCAGTGAAGACCATTAATTAGAAAGATCTTTGAACAAATACAGTGCTAAAATGCTGAAACTTACTATTTTCTATAATGCCCTATGTTACACTTCTTCCACCTCTGGCAGAGACACAACGCCTAAAATCAATTTAAATTATAGAAAGGATGAGTATGTCAGGCAGTACCTAGGAAATTAGAATGCTAAGTGTTCAATTGTTATCTATCAGTTCAATGCCACTCACTACATTATAGTGCAGTGTGGAAATCAGCCCACAATAGCTAGTGTATTTCTTTTAGCAGGAAGCACTGCCAAGGACAAAGACTTTGGAAATATTTCCTTTTGCAATGCAGGGATGGACATTTTTTCATTTTTCTTATCCAATGCATAATTTTATTATTGGCCACACATTATATTTGCTACTTGGTTTTTTAAAGCTCAACAACTTCCTGTGAAGCGTGCAGATATCACATGGGTACAAATCACAACAGGAAGAATGCTAATATTGCCATAAAGCTCTCTAGAAATTATGGCATACGTCCCATGAGGTAGTTTAGGCTTAGCTTACAACATCTTTCCTATTCAATTGCTGGACCAGAAAGTCTTTTATATTATGGGATGAATTTATAGCATAGTAACACAGATCAATGTCAGGCACACAAAGAACTATTTATGGTGGATTTATAAAACATGGTACAAACACATAAAATGCATTCCTTATTATAATCTGAAAAAAAATCTTTATGTGGATATTATGTTTGCTTCTATACATTCATCAGATAATGTGCACAACTGAGAATAGACTTTTTTTTAATTAAACTGTTACCATCATAATCCTAAATGTGACATGTAAAAAAACATACTATTGATAATATGGGGACATTATTTCTTGAAATGTATTTAAGATGCACTCTTTTTCTCCACATTCTCTATGGCTTTTATTTCCACAAAATCCAAGAAATAAATAGCTTTGGCAAGGAGACAAGAACTGCTATTATTTTTTTTCCAGTGGATTCTAAGATGTGAAGGAAATAAAGGCATAAGCCATCTCCTAAAAGCTTCTATTTTTAACGCATGAAAATATAGTCTAAGTAATATATTTGGAAATGCATGGTATGGAAACTTTACTTATACCTTATAAAAATAGCTTGACTTATTTTTTGCCCTTCTTTTTCAAATAACTGTAAGTTGGAAAAAATACACTACTAATTTTAAAATAATATTATTCCATTAAACATAATAATTACAAAGTAGAAAAAGCACACAAACTATCAAATCTCAGTTAAATAATATCTTCCACTACATCTTTTAAATATTTGTTAAAATCTTAAGGACAAGTGTTAATATTGTGTTAAAGACTGGTCCATTGCATTTTTAGAGTAAAGACAAGATTCAGAAATATTTTTAAAATGCAAAACTTCTTAAATTGGAGGGGGCGGGAAAGTAATTTTTACTATGATTCAGTACCATTTCTCTGATATTCTTTATTTTCCTCACTTGCCTATTCTTCATTGCTACGATGCTTCTTGATTTACCTGCTGCATCTTCTGCTAATAACTGCAACGAATGACTAGATAATATTATATTTCCAATCAGATTTTGCAAATTCAGCTGAGTATGACAAAAACTTTCTGCCAATCAAGAACCATGTAGGAAATAGGAACACGTCATTTCACTTGATGGCTTAGAGGAGAAATACAGCCAATTAAGAGAAAGAGCCAAAACAAAAATGCAAATTAAAAAAATAAACATTTCCACAAGCATGAGAAAAATACTGAAAGAGAGGAAGACTGCTAAAATCTTTCTGAAAAACATAAAGCAGTTTTTGCTCCACTTCAATAAAGACACCCAAAAAGCTAAAATAAAAAGAATAAATGGCTTGACCACCAGTCATGGTAACAGGTTATGACTAGTTATGTTGAATAATGCAGTGATTAGCCCAACTGGTTTAAATAAAAGCTGGTATATATTTGGACCACAAGAGTATTATTATTCAAGAATTCGACAAGTAGATGAAGCTAGAAGAAGCTACAGGAAACAGTTATCCTAGACAACTCTGACAAATACTAAAAATATGCCTCATATGTCTGAGATTGTCTACTGTGTCAAAAGTGGCTGTGCCTCTTGCTGAGTGGGCAGCAAGAGGAATTTGGAAGCTGGAATGATTATATTTATAAGACACAAATTTATACTGGAAGGCTGCTTGGAACTTCATTCATTAACATGAAAAAGACCTGCCATTTTCTCCACCAGTAATTGGCACCAAACGTCAAGTGAGATTTTGGTACATTTCCAATTTCCCCCCCTATAGTTTCAAGATTCCAACAAGCCAAGCTCTCTAACTTGCCTCAGGGAGAGGTAAAATGAAGGAGAAATGAACAGGCATTTCTAGGTCCATTGTTTAAATTTTGTATGTGTCATGGCTCATATGGAATAAGGTAGCACAACATTTCAAGAAAGTGTCTAGAAGCATTAAACCTGTACAAGGTCAAAGGCAGACAGGAGTTAGCTAAAAATCAATGACATTGCATCAGCATGTATTTATGCCTGTCAAAGTAAGGCTGGGCCAGGAGCATGCACACTTTAATGTGGACCTGTAGAATGCATTCTGCAGCTAAAATGCTTGAACTTACTGCCTTAAGTTTGAAGCACAAGTCTTAAGATGTAGCCACAACCAAGGGTAACCTATTTTAATTGGAAGCATGCAGGACATCAGGCAATTTGTAGTTCCAACACACAAGACAGGACTTACCTCTGTTTTTATCAAGCATGGAAACAAATACTATCCAGAGGCAAAACACTATTTTAATGTTAATTATTGTTTGTTTTGTTTTGCATTAACACTCAGAAGAATGGGCTTACCAGAAACAGGAGAGCAAGATTTAAAAAAAAAAAAAACCTGAAAGGAAATTTCATACCGCCACTGCTTTTCCTCCTAAACGCAGGGACAGCTTAAAATTTATTCTACTAGTATTCTTGCTACATTGGATACACATGGGTTGATTGATCCAACCAAGAAGGAAAGAGAAAACAAAAAATATATACTCTGAACAGCCTGCCCCAGCTCTGAGATCTTCTTTCTAACATCCAAGTATCTGATACTTTTAAAACAAACAAAAATTTCCATGCTTGCTTTGATGGAGAGGTGCAAACTGACATCTCTCTGATCAATTAAAGTCAAATGTGAAGTATGAAGATGACTAGAATCACTTGTCTCTTACGGGGAAAAAAGACAGCTCAGGATTCAATAGACAATGTTTCTGTGGTTGGAAGCAAAGCCATTCCAGATTCTGCAATGATTTGTCACTAGAGAGTCTGTAGACCCTGATGAACTATGGCTGGGCCAGAAATGCACAGGTTAAGGCTGTGCCAAGGAAACAACAGTGATTACAGGGATACAGACCTGGTGAATGCAAGGAATAGTACAAATGCCACCTGAGTAGATGTCCATGTCTGTGCACAAGGAGAGCCATGCAGAGATCTAGGTAGGTCTACATTCTATGCTTTTCTTGTTTTATTATTCATTGACAATGCTGTGAAAAAAAAATACAAATATATCTGGGGGGAATCTAGCCTTTCTTTTAAAAAAAATCTGCAAAAAAAAACCTGTACCCATCATAGCCAGATCAGATTGTATAGATTGTGAAAAATCCTTTTAGTTATGTGGCTCTCCCACTCTCCTTCTGGGTGGTGAGAAACACGGTAGGTAGTAGGTTTAAAATATCACAGGGATGGGGGAAAGATGGAAAGCATTGCAATAATGAGACCACAAAATTGCCTTAAGCAGTCATATATAATATATTTTATTGTCCCAAATACTAGTGCTGACCTTTGGTCAGAAAAGATATCCAAGTACAGAAAAGATTCTCTAAACATAGTTCATTAATCAAAAACATGAGGCCCACTTTTCTTTTTCTGTATCACAAGCAAAATGAACATCTGTTCACTTTTGTCACATAGGTTCTCAATGCATGTGGGTGGGTGTGAACACAGTCCTTGATATGTAATATTCTTCCCATCTGCACACCAGGTGGCACTGCATAGTTAATCAGAAGATAATAATTGGCACAGGGTGATAATTTACGTTTTGGAGATAACAGTATAAATCAATCTTAGGACTTTAAAAAAATGCATCGGGGCTCAGACATCCAATTTTGTTCTTGTTGGGCAATTTAATAGTGATCAATGAGATTATTTGATGATACTATTGTTTCCAATACTATGTTAATTAGCACTGAACAATTACTCTGAGGTTGCTTAGATGAATGATTTAATTTTGTCCTATCCGATATAAGACTTTAACCTTCAGTTACAGAAAATTATATAGTATTTAAGCAAAGGGAAAGAAAATCATTTGTTTTGTTTATTCGTGAGAAATGCTTATGATAACATAGGATTCAGTGCCACCTAAAATCTCTAAGAAAATAAAAATGGAGTTACAGATATTCCATCATAATAAAAATAAAACATAAAAAGATCAGAATAACCAGAAAATTCCCACATTTTGGAATTGCAAAAACTCAAGATAAAGGAAACTTTAATTCTCCAAAGTCCAGTATCTCCTAATTTATACTTTAGACCTTTTGCCTTTTCTGGTACTATAGAAATAAGGCAGCTAGAACTTTTATGGCTCAGCTTGTTCTAAGAAAATGTAACCTCAGTTGCCTCTTTAGAGAGTCATATGTCTGGCAATACTGTTCCAAGAACTCTTCAGTTTTAGCTGCAATTATCATAGTTGGAAGCAAATGAATTAAAATTGCTCCTCCTTATGGTCACAATGCAATGATGGTAGGCGTTGCTGAAAATAACAACAACAATACAAGAATGTTTGAGCCGTGCCCTCCAAAGCTACCAAAGCATTTGTTCATCCAACTGTGCACACAGTTATATATGGACCAAATGAAAATAAGATTCATCCCATAATTTCCTATTCAATATTTCTGATATTCAGTGCTGATCCTTGAAGTAGCAGCAAATATAGCAAAATTCTGTATATAACAAGGATGTGAATTAATTTAAGAACACATATACATATCATTCTTCTATTACATGAAAGTTTGAGAAAAGATGGTGCAGCAGTAATTTTCAAATTAGGAACTTCCTAGTTCTAATCTCACTTTTTTTTAAATTCAGCTTAATGTTTGCTTTCAAGTATACCTTGCTGTTCAGAAAAAAAAGTAACAGTTTTAGGTTGTAGACACATTGACATTGATTTTTTAGAACAACCCACAATACCCTTTGTTATTTCAAAAATACTCCTTACAAACACTGGAGGTTTCTGATTTATATTCTTTAATTAGAGACTGAACTGTCCTTAAAAAATACAAAAAACAATGGCAACTTGATACAGAATAGCCGGTCAATGTACAATTTGACATGAAATGTCCTGACAAATTTACTTGGAAATTATTATTATAGATTCTTGGGAGGGAAAATTGATATATTACACATTTCTGCAAAGTTGTATATTTCAGATAGACATCTTTTATTCGACCTCTAGTTGAATAACGCATGTAGAAAGCAATGGTGTTTATAACACAACCAAGGTCAAAGCCTTTTCTTTCTTCTTTTCTTGTTAATTTCAGAACTATTGTAATTAGAAATGTTGTACATATTTAAGGTATTTTAGCAATGTATGCTAGCTGTGTGTACATATAATATGCTGTATGCAGATTAAGCTCCATGTTTCATAGATCTATATTATTTTTACTTCATTCATACAAAAGTTTGGTATCTTGAGTGGCTACTCCATAAATTGAGAGAAAATTAGATAATGCCATCTGGTTTCAGAAATAATTCTGACAGGTTTGGGGTTTGGGCTTTCAAGTTGTCAGCTGTGTTCTGATTCTTTTGTTTATCTTGGTATAAAATTTTTACAAAGTTCCTTCAGCTGGTAAATTTCAACTTATCACCAATGATTGGTACAAATGACAGAGGATCTAGACAGATGGTCTAGAATTCCTTTCAGTATCTGCAACAAGAGAAATTGATTAAGGTGAACTTAACTTCAAAGTTCATTTACGTTGCAGGTTTTCTTATTTTCATTCCTCCACATAATTTTAAGCCAATTTATTTGCAACTGAACAATTTCCTTTGGCAGGAATCCTTCGAGATTCTCACTCCATAAATTACTGTTGCTCATTGGGAAAAGTTTATCTAATTCTCTATATTTTCTGTCTTATCGCTGGGTCTTTATCTTATCTTTGGTTATTGGAATTTTATCATAGAATAAGAAGTTTGGCCCTTAGTTCGTGAGTCTGTATTCAAATTCTTTTGTTTATCTTATTATATAACAACTCCTAGGTGCTTTTTCAAGTGGTAAATTTGAATTCATCTGTAATTTTGGCACAAATGAAATAAGATTTAGACAGATGGTTCAAAATTCCTTTGAGTATCTGTGGCAAGATAAATGTGATTAAGACAAATGTAACTCTAAGCTTGAGTTGTATTCAAGAAGCCTTTCTATTTTTATTCCTTCAACTCATGTTAATTTATATGTACTAACCAATTTTTTTTGGCAGGGCCATCCTCTTGTCATTGCATAAATTACAGCTGCCTGTGAGAAAAGATGGATTTAATCTTCCACAGTTTGAGATTTATCACTGGACATTTATTTTAGCTTTACTTATCAACTGGAATAAAGAGTTTCAAAATGTAGCTTGCATGCATTCATATTGAGGGACATTTTTGATACCAGTATAAAGTTGACAATTGGAACTTTTGTTTATGTAGCAATTGAATTAAAGTGAATTATTAATGCTTGATAATCAGCTCATATTTATGACTGGTAGCCAAGCATCCCATGATGATATAATCGCTATTTGAATCTTCCCTGCCAGCTTCCCCAAACAGTCAATTGGAAAGCAGCAGTGAAGGTGAAACTGGAAGGGATCGAGGTAAACTGAAATCCTTCAGTGGGTTGCAGGGTGTGGAAATCCTGAAAGCATTCTGATACTGAACTCTATGAAGTATTTCCCCAACGGGAAAGGAAATTGTTTAATAACTGCAACTGAGACAGCTAGGATTGCAATTATTGAGCAAAGCAGTCATGTGGACAACTTGGTTAACAACCACTTCACTCAATGAGTGACGTTCCAGTCCCAATTTTGGTAATAAATAGAGGACTATCTGTATTGTGGTAATTGTGGAAGGGTTCTTTTGTTTGTAATATAGATTTCCACACATTACCCATTTAAAAAAATATTCATATTGTCACTATTATGTATCATTATTTAATAAAGTAAAACAGCAATAAAAGACAATATATGTGGTGTATATCTTTATTTACCTGAGATAAATTATAATTCAAACTTAATTCAAAGGTTAACATATGGTAGGCTAGTTAGAATTGCTGCAAAATTTTGAATGATCTAGGGTTTGCAATTTTTAAAGGTAGGACAATAAGGTTTTCTTGCCCTCTTATCAATGCTAAATATTTTTTAAAAATAGAATAGAAAATAAATATTTATTAAAGCAAATTTCACACAAACACATTCCTTAAAGAGCTGATTGGTTTATTGAGTATTTATTAAGTGGTATTCCTTGACAGAAAAATGTTCCACATGAACAGAAATAATTATGGACATAATTGCTGAAACTCTTAAACAGAAATCAATAATTTGGAATGATAAATCTAACTCTGAGAACCATATATGTAAATGCTTTATATTACAAATAGGAAACAGTAAAAAAATCAAGTGATGAATGTCTGTATATGTTTATGTGCGTGTCTAAGAAAGATAGAGAATGAATGAATGAATGAATGAATGAATGAATGAATGAATATATATAACTGATTTATAGATTAGGTAAGAATTATCTTTGTTAAGAAGATTCTCTGCTATTAGTATTATTATTGCTAAAATGAAGCAGAAGTATTGCCTAATTTCAAATAAATATATAATATAAATTTCTTTTATTTTTTCCCTTAATATAAACTGAATATACTTTCATAAACACTAGTTATTTTTCTATAAAATACAATAAAATTCACAACTATTGGAAAATAAAATGCAAAATGTATATATTATAGAAAAATGGATGCATAGATTCATGCACAATTTTCATGAAGTTTTTTTAACTGTGGTCAATAAATGATCTTAAAGCTGAAAAAAATGAGAAATTAAGAAAATAAAATGTATCAAATAGTCCATCTCTTCTGAAAACAGGAAAATCCTAGGATTTCTTTCATCACAACCACTTGGCTGCATTATGTATATTTACCTGACAACATTTACTCCCCTTACTCCCAAACTCTCAAAGCTGCTCCAGAAGATATCACGGTCAACAGTACTGATGGCCACCGAGAGGTCAAGTAAAGAGAGGGTGGACTTATTACCCCCATCCAAAACCAGAAATCCAGAGTTCATCATAAAAGCTATTTTTAATGTATTTAGAGGCAGCAACCGTTCTGAATGTTTATAGTTATCTTTGCTTGGTGAGATGGAGAGAAATGGACCTTGACACGAATTATATTAGATTGCTTAGTCTATAGTGTTCTAGAATTATAATTTCGTAAGTCTTTTGTAATCAGTGTAGTATAACAATACCAGAATACCCAGACCTTTGCTCCCCAAAGCAATAATCAATGATAACAATAGTATTTATATATGCAACTATATAAATAAGTTATGGCCTAGTATCGATGGTTTTCCTACAAGAAATTTACCTTGTACAAGAAAACCATCTCTTTTAGCAGCAGGCAAATTAATCAAACCCTTTGGAAGTAGTTTTCATTGTTATTGTTACCACTGTTCTCTGAATGACAGAAGAAATGGCAGCATTTACAAAGAACCAGTAGGGTATCATCTGATTAGCAAGCAGATATCAGTACAATATCTGTCTAAAAGTGTCCACTGTGGCAAGATCTTCTACAAGGTAGAAAGCTTTGAAAATCAATATTTACATTTATTATATCCTTTTTCAGCCTGGGCCATGAGTTAACCCAGGGCATTTTTCTCCCCTTTTGAAAATAGCAATCAATAATTTTAATCTACATTGTTCATACCAACCCTACTCAACCATAATTATAAGTTTTTTTTAAAAAAAAATCAATTTAAATTATTATTATTAACTTTTGTTCATTAAACATGAAACTCAGTCAACTGAACATTTAAAAATGCATTATTGTTATTATTATTACTATTATTATATTAACAAATGTGAAATGTATTAATTATTATGACTGGTCCCACAATCAGCCAGATGTTTAAACTGGATTTGGCATTTATATCTACCTATCAAATCCTTCCCAAGGATTTGAGGTAGGCAGATGTTGGTTTAATGGGTGTTAAAAGTATTGTTGCAGGATGTAAGCTGTTTAATAAATTATTATTAAATTGATTGGTTGCATAGTCAGCCAGATGGTTAGAGTGGATTTGGCATTTTTGTTCACCTGTCTTGAATCCTTCCCAAGTACATGGGCTAGACAGATGTTGTAGTTTAATAATATTAGTGGTGGTGTTGCAGGATGTAAGCGGCTCCAAGGAAAGCTGCCTTTTGCAATTGACTAATGGTGATTTTGTCAATGCTGATGGTGTTCAAGTGGTACTCCAGATATTTTGGGATTGTACCCAAGGCACCTATTACTATTGGTACTTTGCTTTCTTTTGCTACTTTTATCCGCAGGTCTTTCTATTTTGCTATTTTATCCAGTTCTTTCTCTTTTATTCTGCTGTCTCCAAATACTGCCACATCCACTAGCCAGACTTTATTGTCTTATTTTAACTTCTCAATAATTTGCAAAACTGGGCTCAGTAGATGTCATTTAGGAGACAGCTAATAAAGCACAGTGGCAAAGCTGAGAACTATGTCTATTAGATTTTTTTTCTCTTATGCAAAATGATTTTTAGAAGAAACATATCTCTAAAAGAATTAGTGATTTGGAAAAATCAAAGTCACGAAGGGGAAAAAAAGCACAGTTTTGGTGTCAGGAGCATAAAAATCTGTGAAATGTTTAGTTAAGAAACATTTAAGTTAAGAAAAACAGAATTGTTGTTGTTTGTAAAATTTGGAGATATTTTCTCTTTGGAATCAAGAAAAAAATCCTATTTATTTCAAGGTTGCTACTTTCCCAAATCAATTGTTATGAAGTATAGACACACAAGGCTTCAGGCAACTGAGTTTTACCTCTTTTGTCTTTTTGTTTCTGAAGAAGCAAAAGAATAATTCAATAGACATCCAATATTCATTAAATATAAAAAAGAAGAAAGCTGTAATTGAATGCACCAGAGTTTTGTCAAGACTGATGTTCTTTTAACTGGGTTTTGCTGATCTTGGTAGCATTTATCATCAATGACTGTTGTATTTCTCCTATTCTTTTTCCAAATAAATCTCATAGCTTAATGATTAATTTATAAACTTTATGGCATTTCTTCAAATAATTGAGCATTAAAATAATGGCAATTCTAAATGAGATAAATGTGGTTAACACCAAATGTCTACAACTGTTATTTTAAAACTCAGCATCTGTCAGCCACAACTTTTAGGTTCTATCATTTTAAAAAAAAATCAGCAAAAAGAATAATCACACAGGTTTTGAGACTAATGAAGATTTTAAAAATAGGTGTGTTTTTTTAAGCAGCATTGTGGCCTTTGTTTGGCCGTCATGTAATTATTGCTACAAATGGCTACATATCATATACACAGTATTATCTATCACAAAACACTAAAATAGGCAAATCTTATAGGAATAGTTTTCTGCCTATTTTAGTGTTTTGTGATAGATAATACTATGTATATGATATGTAGACATTTGTAGTTATATTTTTGCCCACTTTCAAGAAGAACCATTGTCTGATTTATCCATGTATTTGTGTTATTTCTAAATTATTTGGTCTAAAAAGATAAGATACATAATGGGAGAGAAATAAGGGGAAAAGAGAGATCAAATCCCTATAGCCAGAAATTCCTATGCTGGTTTTTATATGCATCTCAAGTTGAAGATGAGAATCACTTCCTGAAAGGCTTAAATAGTTACGTGTGTGTCCGCCCACCACCAACACATCATCTGTGGCCAATAAGTAAGATTTGTGCAATCCTGCAATCAGGAAGCTGGCATTCCATTTACAGGTAGTCCTTGATATAGATCCATAATTGAGCCATAAGTTATGTTGCTAAGTGAGAAATTTACTAAGTGAGTTTGCCCCATTTTTACATCTTTTCTTGCCACATTTGTGAAGTGAATCACTGCAGTTGGTAAGCTACTAACATGGTTGTTAAGTGAATCTGGATTCCTCATTACTTTTACTTGTCAGAAAGTCACAAAAGGTGATCACATGCCCCCAGGGACACTGCAACTGTCATAAATGTGAGTGAGTTATCATATCTAAATGTAAATCATGTGACCTTTGCAATGGTCATACGTATGTAAAATAGCCATAAGTCACTTTTTTCAGTGCCGTTGTAACTTTGAACAATCATTAAATGAACTGTTGTAAGTTGACAACTATCTGTACTCAATTCCAGAGCAGCTGACATTGGGAATTGAGAAGAGAAGCAAAGCCAGGTGTTTTCAACCACAGTGTATGCCTCAAGTAAAGGGTCCATCTTGCTGAAACCATCTTCCTAGGAAGCTCCTGGCCAGCGAATGAAGTAAGAGCATGCTGTCTTTCAAATCCTGATATAATTATTCACAAATCTACGTGTCAATTTCAGTTACAGAAGCATTTTGTTTTCTGAAAGGTCTAAAAGAACAAAGAATGAATCCAGCTGTATGACAACCTCATATGGAATTCACCCTGAATACACTCTTCTGAGATTAAACACGAACTTCCAGCATTCCTACATACAGCTGTGGGATCTGCAGGGAATCAGAAGGTTAGTTTGGAAGTGGAAAATCCAACAACAAAAGAAATATCTCAAAGGTCCTTCTTACTGCCATAATGTCTTTCCAGTCACTTCTAATAAGTTGCTTCTTGCAGAGTCTGTTCTGTCAACAGGCAGAATAAGATCAGAATATCTATTTTCTGGCATCATGAAAGACAACAAATTGCTAATTCTTATGGAGCTGCCTCCAAGCATCTTCATGTTTACAGTTGATCTCAGTTAGAATCTTTGACAGCTAATTTTTAGACTCTAACCTACATAGTTTAGACTGCAGTGGTTTAGGTAGCAAAAGGTAAAGGTAAAAGGTTTCCCTGTTCAGTTGTATTCGACTCTAGGGCACAGTGCTCATCTCTGTTTCTTGGCCAAGGGAGCCAGCATTGTCCAAGGACATTCTCTGTGGTCATGGGCCAGCATAGCTACAGTATATGCCAAAGGTGCATGGAATGTTGTTACCTTCCCACCAAAGTGGTACCTATTAGTCTACTTGCATTTGCATGCTTTCAAACTAGGGGACAGGAGCTGGGGCAAGGAACGGAGGCTCATCCTGTTGTATAGCGCTTGGGTCTCAAACCCAGGCTGTCAGCTTTCCAGCTGATAAGTTCAGCATCCCTAACCACTGAGCCATCACGCCCCCATATGGTTTAGGTAGCAAGCATGGCAATATTTGATAAGATTCAGGAGTTTTTTAATGCCAGCAACAAAGGAAGCTGCCTATGTGATGACTTGTTACTTGAAATAATATGGTTCACTCTGCTTTTTATACATCTAGATTTGTACCTCCATCTTAGTTCATTATAGCTTAGCTAGGACTTGAGCTCACAATAACTACCTATCTATGAAAGATAAACAGAAAACCAGAGTTTCTCAGGACAAAGACAGAAGTTCTATCAATAATCAACAGTGTCTGAGTTTCAAAGCCATGAAGAAAAATCCAGTAGAATATGGAAAAGATAGGAAGAAGGAGCAATGTGTTTAAACTGCCAAGGGTATATGTGGGAATGGTTCCTGCTGCTGACAATCAGCTATTCAATGAGGCTTCTTTACCCCAGTTGCAATGAAGATTTTTATTTAGAGTACTGTGTAATGCCCTGATTCCGAGAGACTTTGCAACAAATCAATCCTAGCAGCAAATTAAGTCATATAAGTTCCGGACAATGAGTTGTACTGCATTTTCCCAGGCTGGAATGTTTGACACAACTCCTTTTTCTAGGTGTTCAAAGACACCCTGCTTTTCAGTATGGCATTTCTGTTTTGTTATGTCATCATAGGGATTTTTAACTGCTATTGTTATGTCATTCATAAGGATTTTGCTGCTAACCACTTTGGAACTTGTACCACCAATGCGTTCAAATTGAAACCAAAAAGTCAGGCAAAAAACATCATTCATGCTATTTAATATGTTTGAAAAAATTCAAAATGGCGAAAGTTGTTCCTTACATAGCAAAAGTTAACTAGAATCAATTAATTCATCAATCACTGTTACAAATCTCCCTCAGAGGAACTCTGGGAGGTCCAGAAAAACATATTATAGTTTAAATCAAACTGATTTCCTTGCTAGGTATAAAAATGCTTCAGCTCAAAAGTAGGATGAATGTTCGCATGCACAAAATCCCATCATTTACATGCCATTTTATTCCTTGGCCTGTCAAGCTGGAGGAGTATTGAGCATTGAAACGGATTCTCAAACGAATTTCTTGAAAACTTGCTGCCAACCAAGGCTCAGAAGACCAAGTCTGACTCAGTATAAGGCAACTTCATAAGCGTAGTTTATCATAACTAGGTCAGGTTTAGGAGAAAATAATGAAAAGAAACTGAGCTTTTGAATTCTGTGTTTCCCTGAGAATATTTTTTCCCCTTGCACTCCAACTCTAACACATTTCCAAGTGTTACTTATCTGAATAATCTCAGTACATTAAAAAAATGCTGTGCACAGTTTAGCCTAGCTCTTGGTTATAGATAGAATCAAGCTCTTTAAGTATTCCTATCTAATTTCTTCCCCAAGCAAAGGGTGTGAAGAAGAATGAAAGGTACATGGTTTGTCAAATGGATTAAATCAAGAGGGATGGTAACCTGGCACCTTGCCTCATGTACAATTATCAAGAAATATGACCCCCATGGAAATTTGTACGCATGGAAGGCCTCAAACAATGAACGGATTTAGGATTATATAAATCACAATAGTCTGTAGTATAATCACATGAGAGAACAAACCTGCAAAGCTTATTATACTGAATACCCAGATGGAGAACAACAGTTGTTGCTGTACTAAGAATTACCACTCTTGTAATCAATAACAAGGAAAAAAAAAAAGAACAGTTGGGCAACTTGTTTCTTATTATGTTCACTTAGGCAACGTCTAGATCAATAAAGAGCATTAAGTCTCATACCTCTCTTGGCTGTGCATACTCAATTTGCACAGTGTATGCTGAGGAGGGATTTGGTGGTACATTCACATTCCTTAGCAGATAAATATGCATATCATTTGCAGAGTCATCGTTTAAATGCCAAACAAATCTCTGCAAACCTTGCAAAAATGGGAAGAAAGGTTTCACTAAAGTAGCATTATTATTTGCTGCAGATTGTTGTATAGACGGCTAAATTTTATCTTGAAGAAAGAAGAAAATCTAATCAGAGTGATATAGGGCTATTATGCATGAATATGTCCACTAAGATTTAAACCAAAGGTAGTTTTGGAGTGAAAAATGTCATTTTTCTTCTACTTATCAAGATCAAAGGCATTTCAAGACTGGAAAGCTACCTTACTGCTAAAAATCCGATCAATCGCTTGACTGAGATGAAAGTAACAACCAAAGTAAATCAACTATATAGGTAGTCCTCAACTTACAACTAGAATTGAGCCCAAAATTTTTGTTGCTAAGCAACACAGTTGTAAAGTGAGTTTTGCCCCATTTCACAACCTTTCTTGCCACAGTTGTTAAGTAAATTACTGCAGTTGCTAAGTTAGTAACATGGTTAACTGAATCTAGCTTTCTCAATTATTGACTTTATTTGTCAGAGGGTCATGAAACATGCAACCATCATAAATACACACCAGTTGCCAAGCATCTGAATTTTGATCACATGATCATATGGGGATGCTGCAAAAGTCGGAAGTGTGAAAAACAGTCATAAGACACTTTTCTCAGTGCCATTGTAACTTCAAATGGTCACTAAATGAGTGGTTGTAAGTTGAGAACTATCTTGAATGTCAAATAGTGACCAATAATATCTTAATGAATTTTATTTACTTCCATATTTGTTACTTGTAAAATGTAAGTATGCAAGATCTTAGGTCAAGATCTTTCCTATACACCCGTAATGGTGAACCTAGATGGCACACAGAGCCATTTGTGCGGGCATGTGAGCCCTAGGTAAACTTACCTCACTGCGCATGTGCGTGCCTCCCAGCTGATTTTCAGCCCGTTTGAGGCCTTTTTCGACCTCCCAGAGGCTTGAGGGAAGCCTCTGCA
>AZIM01000917.1:373979-386612 GCA_000516915.1 Ophiophagus hannah
AGGAAGGAAGGAAATTAACAAATTCCTCTTTACACAGGATATTTCTGAAGACTATACTAAAGCAGTTTATTACATGCCTGGAGCACAGAACAAGTATGCAATGAACTCTGTTGTTTTATATTTAAAACTTCAATTGCCTTAGCTTCATTAGTCTTATGTGCTTCTACATATACTTAAGTCACTAGCGGGTGCACTCCATGTATACACCTATTGCAACCTGTAATGCACAGGGGCACAAAACCATCTGATAAGGACAATTAGTAGTATTCTTTCTTTTAGAAATGTGGTACATAAACCTAAATTCAGTATTCCTTTGGAGATTAATCCTTGCTGTTTAACAAGCTGACGTAACTTCATAGGTAATATTTTGGCTACTTAGATTTATACAAATACAACTAGGATACAGATAAATAAATATGAAATTGCCCAGGTAGAGAAAATTGTTCAGTTTGTATGTCTGAATTTCGCAGCGTTGTTTTTCAAATAAAACAAAGCATACCAAAAAGTATGTATTGGGGAAAGTACATAGAAAATAGATCTACCAGTGGAAAAAAAAAGAATATAAAAATACATTACAGGTAGCTTTCAACTTACGACCACAACTGACCCCAAAATTTAAGTTGCTANCGCATTTGTTAAATGAATCACAGAAGTTGTTAAATTATAACATGGTTGTTAAGTGAATCTGATTCCCCATAGACTTTGCTTATCAGAAGGTCATAAAAAGAGATCACATGATCCTGGGACACTGCAACCGTCATAAATGTGAGTTGGGCATCAAATGTAAATCACATGAGCATAGATCATAAGTGTGAAAAATGGTAATAACTCACTTTTTTTCAGTCCATTGTAACTTCGAACAGTCAACTAATGAACAGTTGTAAATTGAGGACTACCTGTATTTGGAGAAAGACTGAAAAAGTGACAGTTCACTTCTTGTTCAGCTACCAAGTCAGTTAGTAACCATTTCCAAATACAACACCAATAAAAAAAATCATTTTCTGACTAATGTATACATATAAAAGCAAATTTCATATGCTTGGCAATAGCCCATACCAGGGTGACGGTAACATCGGCATAGCTGTACAAGAAAACTATATAAATGAGACACTAACCAGTAATCTTTACAAAGTTTCTCTCTCTCTTACTCTTGCTCTCATTCCATTCCATACATATATACAAAAACACAAACACACAGAAACACACACACACACACACACACACACTGCTTCTTTCCCAGAATGTTTTTTTAACTTTACAATATATGTTTATTGCCTTTCTTATTATCTAACTTTAGCTGTGCTGCATGGCGTAACACACACACAACATAGACAAATTGTAGGGGGAAGTAGTCCATTTGTGATATGCTACTAGAATCATGTGGTAGTAGTACCTACTTTGGAATCGTTATCTTATCTCAGTATTTCTGTTAACAATAAAACCTGGTGCAAACTCACCAATTGTTTGTTATATGTATGGTTGCATATTATTTTATATTCTATAATGAGTCTTGATATTGATTGGACCCTTCAGGCTCACTACATTATAAATACATTATAAGTGAATGAAACACAAAGGAAAGAACAAGATATATACATATGTAGAAAAAATGTATATTAGGAAAAATCTGCACTAATTTTTTTAGGCACCAAAAAACTGCAAACTAATTTGGAAATATTATTAAACAAATGCTGTAAAAGTAATAAATTGATGAAAAACAATGTGAGAATCAACCAATATTGTTAAATGTATCTATATACAAACACACACATACATATACAGGGACACAAATATATGAGAAGTAGAATACCTGTAATCTTTATATACATATACACATGAATATATGTATGTATCTATGAATATCTGTTGCTTCTTATACATTTTATATATTTGTGCAGATAATATGCATCTGCACAAATATACTGTATACAAGAGTTTGTGCTACTTATGTTTATTTTATTTGAAATCAACATTTACACTTATTTCTAAAACTATTGTTAAAATTCTTTTTCTTTTGAAGTTGACATTGTGTTCAGTGAGGTTTACTCCTAGGCAAAGAACTTAAAGAAATAATTTTAAGAAAGTTATAATATGAAATTATAATTTTAAATATATGTAACCACCTCTGTCTGAAAAGAAAGGAGAGCATTAAAAAGTACTTTTAATAGAGGAAAAGGTCAAAATGGACATATCCAAGGATACAGCTTAGATACTATATGCAGCAGACATATCTATTTCTATTTAGTATGATATGAAGCACTTTTAGACATTGTTTGCTGTGTTGTGTGGTACATTATTCATTTTGAAGGGATGCTTAGAGTGGTATTTTACAAATGGAAGAAAATAACTACTTTCACATACATTTGTGATTCAAAGCCTTCATTTAAGCAATGACACCCATCCATCAACACTATCCCCAATGCTGCATATGGGGTTTTTTTTAGTTCTTTATTACTGCTCTTTATACAAAATGAGAAATCCTACATATGCAATGCCATTATAGCACATCAGAAATTCACTAGCATTTTTAATACATTTTTACAGGAGCAATCAGAATGAGATAGATGACCTTTGCAGGGAGGCCAGTGCAAACTAACTGCAATGATTGGGGCCAACTTTGCCCTTTAAATCTTAGGGCAACTTGTCTCAACAGAATAAGAAGGAAAAAAACTATTGGCTTGCCATAAAAATTACATGCTGAAAAAGATTATTTAAATTTTTATGCATTAATCATAGATTTTTCTGTACTGATTCTTGAAATTAAGATATTTTCCTTTGTCCTATTTCAGTGGTGCTGTTCTATTGGTTCAGCCTGGTTCTGGCATAATGGTAGTGCCGAAGATCAGCGGAGACTGAACCAGTTCTCTCTGACGAGCTGCTGCTGGGCCCACCCACCCGCCTGAGCTCCCATACTGACATTTATTCCCCGCTTTTGAAGTGCAGCTGCTTTGCACGGCACAGCAGTTTGCCGCGCATCAGCTGTTGAAGCTACAGGGGGTGTGCAGGATTGCAGAAGGTGAGTAGGAAAGCCTCTGCGCCTGTGCAAAGTGTGCATTTGGCATGCTTGCACAAAGTGTGTGCGTGCGCGCAAAGCGTGCCCACCAAGCCACGTCCACCGAACCGATGGTAAACTACTTTGAAACCCACCACTGTCCTATTTGTGTTGGTAAAACACAGCACTGGCACAAAGGGTCTTTGTCAAGCCCTGGAATCTAACATAGTGTCTGATTGGATTAAGAAACCTTAAGATTGCTTGTAAGTCTGGTTTATAATGGAAAAAAATAGACAATACTTTAGAATATCTGTTAGATCATTGAGGCTACATAGCATATTCAAAAGTCTGGATCCACATATGAGCATATTAATACCTAGTTGTATTTTTATGGTCATTGGCCACTTCATGAACATATTAAGTTGTCAGTTATTATATTATATGGTTTTAGTTATTCCCTACCCAAGAATAAATGGAAAAATATATAGAATATAAATCTGAAAAGGGAACAATGCAAGTTGCAAATAAAACTGGGCCACTTATCTCCCATTTTACCAAGCATATCCTTTTCTTGCAAAAGCATACAGAGTTTTCCACAGTTTTCCTAAAGGAAATGCTGGGGGAAGGGGCATTATTTACATTAATAAAGTATCTTTTATTTTTATCTTTCTTTGCTAAATATGTGTCAGGAGTTCAGCAATTAGTTTTGTACTTCCATAGCCCACTGATGTTGGGTAGCCAAATAAATTTAAATAAATAAATAATCGTTATGTGGATCATCTCTCTGGATGAACACACACATATATTTACTGTTGCATGATAACTTGTCATAACTGTAAATTAATTGTGGAATTGTAAATTTCAAAAACTCACAATAGATGGAGCAAGGCTAGTTTCAAAAAGGAAGCTATTTCACAAAGACGGGTCCCAGCCCCCCACCCACCCACACACACAATCTAGGAAAAATTAAAATTTTCTTTCTTTCTTTCTTATCAGGCAGTTCAATTCCAGTGGGAGAAATCCTAAAAATACTTTGGCACCAGAGCTGTCAACCATAAGTAACCAGAACGACACAAGAGCTGATCAAAGAAGTTACTTTATTGCTATTTGCCTATTTACAAGAATTTCACCACATTAACTGTACTGTCTTGAGAACCACCAGATGAGCTCTTTAGGGATGGATGAGAGGGGGTTTCAGGTCTCTGTTGGTTCCTCCCTTGCAGGGAGTCCAAGATAGCCAGTCTCCACTCCCCACCTTATCTTGCAGATACTACCACAAGAGTAGTGGATTGGGTATGGTGGCATGATTTGCTATGACAAGATACTATGGCTAGTACACCTTTATTCTATCTTTCCCAAAGAAAAAGTCTCTGGGGCTTTGTATTCAAGACCTAATCACTTTTGGACTGTTTCTTAAACTAAGAAACAGAGCTTACAATTTGGAAAAGTGCAATATCCAAATTCCTATTAGTATGAACATTCGTATCAACATAATATATTCAACAGTCACATTAACATAAAAGGTTAAATTAGGTCAGTTCATATCAAAAAAACCAAACTAAGTCTTTTAACTTTCTTAAAACCTGTGATATTCAAGCACTGAGAGATTATGAGAGGCTTTATTTCTTTCTCCTCTTAAATATGCTTGTAAGCCAATTAGGAATATCAGAAGGCAGAAATCAAATGAATCTTCCTAGTACTATGACTTTTTTATTTTTTCCCCCCTTTTTGTTTCTCATTCATATTCATCATGAATACTTCATCCTCAAGCTTCTACTAAGTCTGCCATACTTAAAACAGGGGGTTCAAACTCCTGGCCTGTGGGCCAGATGCATCACATGCTGGCCACACCCACGCCCAGTTTAACAAAGGGGGGGGAAGTCCCAATACATCACATGATGCCGCCGTGATTCCACAAGTTTGACACCACTGCTCTAGAACAATTCAAGCAATTCAAATAGACAATGCAAAAATAATTTGGAGACTAGTCTATATCACAAATTACAATGTACTTTTATATCAGACAGGTCAATTAAGGAATGAACTTACTCTTGGCTTTCTTAGAACCAAGATAGGAAACATGCATTCTCAAATTTTTGAGATGAAAATCCACTGTCATTGGCTAGTATAGTCAATGACTGAAAATTAAGGAAGGCATTTTGTCTTTAAATGTTTAAGAGGAGTTCCTCTTAAAATAAAGGCTTATAAAAAAGAGATCTGAGCCTTCTGAGAGCTCTACAGATTTCTCTTCTATTTCTCCACTATTGAGAGTATTCCTTTTCTAAAAATACATCATTCCATAATTCCGCAGAATGGCCAAGAGTGCAGATGAATAAACCTCAGCCCATAACCTTCAATCGCACTTTACTATTGAATGTATTATGAAGTAAGCAATTCTGCATACTGTGCATCTCAATTCCATTAAAAATTAGCAAATTTCTGAAGTTTGAATGTTACAAAGATGTAGCTTTTCAAATAGTCTGCAGGCAGGGAATGATTCAAAATAAAACAAGCTAGATAAATAGAAAGACTTGGATTTGAGTAGTATTTGGATAGTCTTGTGATTACAGTTTGATTAAGTTTGCAAAAACAAAAGAAACCCCATCATATTTAAATTATTCAAACATGGCTTCACCCCACCACA
Source organism: Ophiophagus hannah (assembly GCA_000516915.1). NCBI lineage: Eukaryota > Metazoa > Chordata > Lepidosauria > Squamata > Elapidae > Ophiophagus > Ophiophagus hannah. Next base: position 379,616 of record AZIM01000917.1, read on the forward strand.
ACATGTTGCAAGGATAAATGGGAAAAGGTGAAATGACATGCATGACCTTGAGTCTCTAGAGAAAAAGCAAGGTAAAAAAATTAATTAAAAAATACAGAAATCTATTATTGCTTCAAAGGTAATATCTAAACAGAATTTACATCTCTTCTAAGTGCTTTCTACAACTCTCTATGCATGTGTGTGAGAGAGAGGGAGGGAGGGAGAAAGATACAGGGAGGGGGAGACAGTGATAAAACATACTTAGTCTGATCTGAATTGCTGTAGTGTTCTTGTTAAAAACCACCATCTGTCAGAGATTATCCTATTTTACACCGAGGAACATGCATTAATTATCAATTCTATTCCTCGTAGAAATGTACTCACACAAGATCAGGACCGTCCTTAGCGTGAAAGAAGCATTAGTGGTCTTAGCAGGAATTCTCTGGATGGATCTTAAAATGCCTCCCTGGAGAGCCCCCTCAGCACATGAGCTCTTTCAGGGTCAGCCCACCAGCCACGCAGCAGGAGCTCTACATGGTAAGTGGCACAGAAGAAACACAATGCTGAATGTATTTGCACCACTGTGAAGAAGCTCCTTTCCAACCAAGACAACTTCAAGAATGCAATAGAGACCAGTCCATAATTTAAATGGTGGACAGGAGGGGTGAACAGAAGAGTTTATGCAAGAGACTCAATCTAGCAAACCACCTGAATGCACAAATAATCCTGTTGATATCCCCCCAAAATCATCAACTATATAAATAATGCTGTGATTTCAAATTTGCCTGATTTTTTTTCCATTCTGCAATCAATGGACTACTAATACTAATGTGGCATTTACATGTAATTTGAGAAGAAACAATTTTCTTTTGTTTGTTCTTTCACTCTCTATTTCCATCTTTATATACCCATTTATTTCCAAAAAGAAAAGCATCTAAACTCCTGAATTCAATTTTACAGTGGCATGGTTTCTTTTGATGTGCATGATATGGGAAACTTAGTTTGTCTTAAATCACAGTCCTGAAAGTAAACCAGAATACCGGTTTTCCAGGTATTTTTTTGGAAATCTATCATATACATGTTTAGTACATCAGTGCAGTCCTTTTGGCCTTTTATTTACTTTTTAAAGTTAGTTTGATAAGGAGTGTAAGAAAGTGTTTGGATTTTTTTTTCTCTGAAAACACAACCGAATAATAAATTCAGGTTCCACATACAAATCCAATTATGGATGACCATATATTAATCTCTATATGTTTGCCTTTAGAAATAGCACAAGACACTTTCTAATGATAGTAAAAATGCTTTCATTCCCTGTTTTCCAAATAGGGGCAGCTGTGGCCAATTTATAATTTCATTCTAAAGAAATTTATTACAAAATAGCTTTTTCCCCTTGCTTCCTTTCAAATGGCTTCTTATGGACCTACTCATTTTATGACCATTTTATCAATGAAGAATTTTCCTCCCACATAAAAAGCAAGGTATTTTTGTGGACAATTAAAGGCAAAAGCAATCTAATACTTGTATATTAATCATTTCAGCTGATTGCTTCCCATCTGCAGCTACTTCATCCATTTGAATCCAGGCCCTCTGGATTGTATTTTTCTTGAGCAATGGCTGGGAGCAGAGAAAAGAGATGTGTAAGTGGGTCTAGCTATATTTTGATAAAATTCTGGTGCAAACAATACAACACAGAGATTGTAAATATGTTATTCCCCTTGATACTTTGCTGATATATTTTTAAGCCAATAATATTATATATTTGCAATAGTGGCGAATATCTATAGCTCGGGTGTAGGTTGCAAGTTTCGTTCTCCAAGCTTATGAGTTGGTTTCCAGATGTTTCATTATCAGGTTAGGTAACATCTTCAGCGGAGTTTAGGGGATGTCAGTGTCAGTGCTGTTCTGTTTATAAGAGCTTCATGTGGTCAGTAGGTCTTGTGATGGTGAAGTGTCAGGTCAGTATTATATGTCAAGAGTGTTTGCAGCATGACTATTATTATGAGACAACCCAGGAGCAAAACAGCACACAAGGACTTAGACATTTAACAGTGGTTTATCTATAAGACAGTTATATACAGAAATATATGTGGTAGGCATATACCTGATAAGCAATCCATTTTCTTAACTCTGCAGGGAGCACTCTGCAATGGATACCGGACACAAGGAGAGAGAACACGCCCTCTATAATGTCAGCCTTATATAAACATCTCTTAGAGAGTAGAACCCATCCTCAGTCTTAAAGAGGCAGTCAATGCTGTCATCTTCACTGCATCAGCTTCATTGCTGGTCAGTTCTTAAATCCTAATACCTTAACATTATATATTATAAAAACTACTATTCTGTGCAAACAGGCTATGATCACACACAGTGCAGGAGTAAACTCCTTTGAATTTAGACTTGCTTAGAGTAGGTTTGGAGAAAGGCAGGGGTTTTGTAACACATCTGTGACACATCTGTGGGGAGATTTTATAAAATGCCTTAAGTATATTATACCTCTATCAGAACAGACTTGGACAGGCTTCCAATTAGCTTTCAGGTGCAATTCAAAGTGTTGACCATTCCCTCTAAAGCTCTATATGGCTGGGCACTGAGTTATTTGCACCATCTCTAGCTGGGACTGTCCCACTCAACTTGTCCATCTCAGGAGAAAATGATTCCCCCATTTTCACATTATACATGAAGAGGCTAATGCTGATCTTCCAGAAACTTTTTAGTGAGTTATCAATAACCTAAGAAAGAAGACTAATAGCGAGCTAGAAGACATCCAGGGTAATTTGACTTTGGTTCATATTATGGTTTGACCTGTTTTCTTTTAGTTCTACCATGGAAGTTTGAGTATTGACTGCTTTTGCAATTGTTGCTACTCTTAATTATGTAAACGGCTGAAAGTCTGTGAGATGGCAGCAGGTACAAATCTGATTCATAAATGGTTAAATAAGATAGGCAATGGGCAGTACACACAAGGGATGTTCCTGCTTCCTTCTGATTAAGCGAAACAGGAAGAAGCACATAGTATGCCACTGATGCCTTTGCTTATTTTCAAAAGGACTGTTCCCATTTAAAAAAAAGTCTTTCCATTTTATATTTGGGCTTATCAAAATTGGAAAGTGGCCCAGAAAACCTCACCTAATTCTGCTGTAACTCTGATATACATCTAGTCCTCAACTTACAACTATTCATGTAGTGTCTGTTCAAAGTTACAATGGCACTGAAAAAAAGTGATTTATGAACAGTCCTCTTACTTATGATTGTTGCAGCATCCCTACAGTCCACATGATCAAAATTTGGGTGCTTGGCAACCGGCATTTATTTATGATGATTGTGTCTTGGGATCATATGAGCACATTATAGAACTTCCAGCCAGCTTCAGACAAGCAAGATCAATGGGGAAGGCAGGGAAACTTAAAAACTGCAGTGGTTCTTTTAACCCAGGGGTGTCAAACTATTTTATTGAGGGCCACATCAGGGTTGTGTTAAGTCTGATCTCAGGGTGGGCATGGCCAGCTTGATGTCACTCATGTCAGGGGGCACCTGTGGTGGCCCGGGTGGGGCTNGGTGGCCCGGGTGGGGCTGGGGGGCCCTCCTTCAGCCCTCTACCAACGAAAACAAAGCCCGGGAGAGCCGTGCATGGCCCTCCTAATCTCCGCTTTCGCTTGCAGAGGCACCGCAGGCCGGTCCTTTGCTATTTCCAGGGCGGTACCGCGGGCCAGATCTAAGAGCCTTGAATTCGATACCCCTGGTTTAACCATTGCAAAAAAGAATTGCAAAATTGAGTATGCCTCACTTAACAATTATCTTACTTAGCAATGGAAAAGATGGTCTCAACTGTGGTTTACAGGGCTACTTGTAAATATAAAAATTTTACTATATAGAAGTTTGGTATAGATGGACTCCTATGAAGATCTGATACTTGAGGACATGAGACATAGAAGAAGTTGAAGAAAAGAGAAGCAAAAAAATGAGTAATAATGCATAATTACCATATCCTTATTTTTGATCCTGATAAGTTGGCAGAGAAATTAAAAGTTTTTATCCTGATGAAAATGCAAGGAAAATGGTACATTTCACCAGAACGTCTAGAACTAATGCAACCTGATCCCAGCTGCAATTACACTTCCATGATATGAATATTGGAAGCTAATTTCTGTATTGTATTATTCCATTCCTATGGCATAGGTAAATAGTTAAAGTTGGGCTGGGGAGATCTGGGTTCAAATCTACTTTCAGTGACTTTGGGCCAGTCACTTTCTTTCAATACAACCTACCTCACAGGGCTGTTGTAAAGGGATAAACTATAGAAAGGATTGCCAGGCATGTCGTTTGAACTCCTGAAGGAAAGAAAGTTACGAATCTAAAAATGTGTTATCAGTCTTTTTGCGAGAGAGCTCAGTGTGGCATTGTGGTGGAATGTAGTCTGCATTCCCAAGATGGGGGGGGGCTGCATTCCAGAGGAGCAAGAGAGAGCAGTTTAGATAGATTGGTTGGGAGGAAGAGAGTCAAGAGAGCTCCTCCCGAGAGGTTTTCAGAGTATATCTTTAATGGTGCAAGTAGTTTGTTTTAGTTTGATAAGATTTCTGTCTATAGGTGAAGAACAATAAATGAAGCTGCTTTGAAATAACTCAGCATGCCTTTCTTGGTTTTTAGAGCCTGACAGGCATATCTAAAAATTTTCCACTAGTTCAATCCTCACAATACCAACCTTCTGAGGTAAATTAGACTGAAAGGATGTAATCCATTGAACTCCACATTACACAAGGGACTTGAACTCAGGTGCCCCCAATTCAAGTCTAGCACTTTAACTAAAATATTAAGACATATAGGTAGGGTAGCAAACATATAAAGCCAATCAGTAGTTCGGATAAATCAAAAGCAGCAACATCCTAATAGTCAAAAACTAATTGGCAATAGCCAATGTTTTTTTTTTTTACAACCCATATGATATTATTTTTTTTCAATTAAATTGAGGGCTGTTATCTGAATAAGTCATTGGCTTGTGTTCCCTTAAGTAATGCATTCTCTCAAAATAAATCAGATCCAGAAAATGTGTACATAAGAAAGATGGAAGGACAGCTGGTAAAAATAAAACGCCCCAAAATACATATGTCCAGATATCCAGTTTGCTCTCACATGCACATACATAAGCCATGTCACATATGATTACAAGTACAAATGAATTCAGAAAATAGACAACTTAAAAGAAGTTAAAAGATGCCAACCACTTAATTTTTCATCAAAGTTTTTCCATTACTACAGGCTCTTCATTCCTATTTTAAGGTTTTAATGCCACTCTGAGACTTATAAAAGAAGCTATAAATCTGTCTTTATTATATGTAAATGAAAATATACAGATAATAAAAATAACTTTGATACAATAACTGAATACCTAAAACAATATAATAAACTTTTCCAGATCCCAATCTAAAAAGTATTATAGATAATTATATAAGAATCATTAAACCTTTACTGAAGAAACTTAGAATTAAGTTTTATCAGGGAGAAGAAAAATAATGGAAAGAGAGGGAAAGAAAAGTGGGTGTTGACATAACGGACAATAAACATATAACTAAAAATGCACTCTTAATAACAAAAATAATAATAGAAAATGCATGAACATTATGTTTTAATTTTTTTATAATATAGATAACTCTGATTTTATATTCTTCTTCGGGAAAGAAATTTTTAGGTAGACAGCAGCTCCTCTCATAACATGGCAAATCAGTACAAAAATCCCTTTTAATAATCACTGTTCACGCCCGTCCTTTCTTTTGAAATTTGAATATTTCTGGGGAGGGAAACACTGTAAGAATGTCTTTTGTTCTTGCCAGCATGCTACTGCTGGAAATAACCCAAAAACAGCAGTCACTTGGTTTTCTGCTAATTTCAAGTTTCTAATTTGATGCTTTCAGATTCAAATATCATGAAGAACCGATTTCTATTCTACATTTATTTCATTGCTAACCCATTTCATTTTAAAGCTTCATTTATATTTGTCACGAAAGGTGAAGTACTGTAAAAGAGAAAACAACAGAACGAAACAAAAACAACATAATAAAATAAATAAAATAAATAGATCCCAATCCCTACAAGGAATGGCATGCTTTTATTTGCAAAATTGCTTCAAAAGTCATAATTACACTGTAACTCCATGGGAACAATGGTAATTTCACAGCAGTTCATGTTGCTGTTATCACCCTACGTCCTGATAACTATGAAATTAATTTGTGGCACTGCTGTATCTGTCAGCCATAAGCTGTTCCCTAGGTAACATTATGCTACCATAGAAAAGGAATTTGGTGCAGTAGGAATCAGCAGCAGCAGACCATGCATCAATGAAACTTTGTTAGGCATACACACACATACACAATAATTTGGGGAAAGGGAGGATTAAGGCCTGGATTTTACACTGCCCACTGTTTCACAGCCAAAAGGAAGGAGACCCTTAAGACACCGTCTTTCCATGCCACACATCACTGGGGGAGCTTGAACACATACTATTATATTTTCCTAAAGGCTCCATTCTACTTTTACCATGATATTCATTTTCTCTACAATTGTCAGGCTGCCACTGATTTAAAAACCAATGGGCTGTTTGCTATATTAATTCAAGCTACAGCACACCATGTAGTTGTTCCACTATTGACTATTTATTTGTTTGTTTCCTTCTTTGTTTAATGTCGCAGCTCTGTATCAGAAATAGCAACTGCAAAACCATAACTACGCAGTTTTAAGCAGACTCCGCATTGCTTTAACGTTCATGCTTGCATACAGTTGTAAGAAATAATACATCAGTGTCTTGTTGTAACATTAAATCAATTGCATTCAATATTATTCTGCTGGAAAAAATGTTTAAAATAGCATTATTCTATTTACAGTTTGTGAAAGCACTAGCAAAACAATTTACACAATTAACATCTACCGAAATGAATCCACAATTCATTTAATGCAACTGTCAGCATTCTAAGTAACGCACCCATTGAAAACAGAACTCTGAGGCAGATAACAGATAATCAGAGTTGGA
>AZIM01000917.1:391503-402016 GCA_000516915.1 Ophiophagus hannah
ACTCCCTCTATCACTTCTTCTCTGTTTGTAAGAATTAAGTCCAATATGGCTGTCCCTCTAGTTCCATCCTCTACCTTTTGGACAACAAAGTTGTCAGCTAAGTTAGTTAGGAACGTATTTGATTTCTCACTTGGTGCAGAATTAGTTTTCCAATTGATATCAGGATAATTGAAGTCCCCCATTACTATTGTTGTGTGTTTGCTACATATGTTTGTTAGTTGGTTGACAAAAAGGACATCTATTTTTTCTGCCTGATTGGGAGGCAGGTAGATTCCTCCAAGAACATATTTATTAGATACATCATATTGGCATAGCCGGTGAAAACAGACTCTAAAGGTTCTCATGGTTTTCATCTAATTAAAAGAGTAAAAATCGCCCTTCTCAGGTGTCACCAGTCACATTGTCAAATGAATATAGCTGGCAGGATCCTCTCCTCCTTCAATATCCACCTGTGACAATGACCTTGGTTCCCACAGGAAAACTTAATTTTGACTGTTAGCTGGGCCATCTACTTCCCCTCTCCCTTCTCCCTTTTCCTTCAGACTTCGTGACAGCTATGACGTAGCACAAGATGGCTTCAGCCAGATTTGCTTCAGAGTTGACAGCAACAGGTACAAGCAGAAACAAAATCTTGGATTCAATCAAATTAATATTTGGTTTGCAGGGCCTGGATATATAAATTTGATAATACACTAAAATGAAGTAATTTGTTTTTATCACATTCTATTTAGACACTTTTTGTTGATTTATGCTGTCTGTGATATCGCCACCTATATGGCACAGATTCATGTGTTGAAGGCCAACTGCATGAATGAAAACTTGGCAACAAAAGGAAGAGTGTTGAGAGTATGATTTAACAAAGCCCCAGTCCACCCCCCCCCAAAAATCTTATTTTATCTTACCTGCAACACAAAACACTGGCTTATCTTATAGTCCTATTGTAAGAATAATTCAGAAGCAATCCACCCCAGCTATAACAGCATATGCTATAGCTTTTTAATGGGAAATATTTGATTGAAAGCATTGCTATATTCTTTTAACAATCTCCCTAAACATCCAGACATAACTTGTCAGAAGAAAAACAAGAACTGAAACATTCAGGAAACAAGATATGTGTGTACATATATGTATGTGTGTCTGCATGAGCAAGGTAGTCTCCTAAATAGCAGATACAATCTTTCACCTGCCATGTAAAATAAACAATTATATTGAGCAATATTTTGTTGATTGGGACTGCTCTTTTTTTAGTCAAAAGAAGCCATTCTGTATTCTATCACATTGGTGGGTTTTTTTATCCCCTTTGGGGCAGAACGAAACTCCATCAAGCCTATTTTAGAACTCCTATTATACTTTTATGTGGTTATATTATGCAGTATTATGTTAAAGACTTAGTTCTCAGCAATTGTGCCACTGGAATTCAGTAGTATAGTGAGAGAAACTACAATCCAGCCACTTCTTTGAAGGTCATTTTCTGGACTTCTCAGTTCTAATAGCTTCAGAGTTCATACAATGGAGGATATATACCTTCTCCCAGCCAATCCATCCAAGGCTTATCACACTATTTTGATTTGTTTTATACTCTATTACAAAATTCAAGTTTGGGGATGTAAAAGTGCTACTAGTCGTATCATGTTAGTTAAGACATTTTATTCCTTTTTAATACCGAGCCTGCTTTTCTTTGATCTTTTACTATGCAGACTGCTAAAGCTACATCTGGGCAGCATCAGAAACTCGGATTACACTATATGCTTTCCCCGTGCCAATGTGCTGGGAAGCAAGAGAAGCAATTGCCGCATTTGTTATCATAAAGACTCAGAGGCTTTGCTGGGGATTTTGCTGCTGAGTAAAAGCAACATCTCAATGTCAGTTGTAACACTAAAAGCAATCCAAAGTGTTGAACATAACACTCTGATCCAGTATATCCAGGAGCGAACAGGTTTTGTCATTGGTGGTTCTGATCTTTATCTCTGACTGATCTGCCTTTTGTGATTGGTACCAGAAGGCATTGTCCTAAGACCTCAACAATGTTCAAATAATGTATTTTTCCCCTCAAAATCAAACACAACCCTTCTTGAGAGAGCTTTAACATAATTTCATTTGTGTACGCTAGCCCCGTCCAAAAGGATACTTTTTTCATTAGAGAAGAAAAATGCAGCATGCTTAATAGAGACTTCAGTTCTCAAGGAAAACTGGAGAGATTCCATTCAACTGTTTGATGGCATCTACGGACACTTCTAAACATTTTTTTCATTTTCTCATCACTTACAAGCACTCTTTTGACAATTTACAATTATGTTTTATTTCTCCTAGATGAGCCCAGATACTTCAACTAACACAAGCTGGTGGTTCTGAAACATCAGGATAATGGATGAATTGTCAGGATTATTATTATCTCTGAAGTATTTCTTCTCTAGCATCTTTTTCTTTAAAAAACAGGGAAGAATTATGAGGAAGACGTGCATTGTGCTTATATTTTTATGACACAGCATTCTGTTTTCAAAATAACCTATATTTGGGCAGCAACCCTATTGCCAATTCATTTAAAACAGGGGTGTCAAACTCAAGGCCCACAGCAGCCCCCACACACCCCATTTTGGCCGGCAGAGTGCTGCAGGAGGCGTCCGTCCCATCTCCCCCCCCACTTGCTGACCCATGAAGAACTACAATGCTGATCTGGCCCTCGAAGAAATCTAGTTTGACACCCCTGGCTTAAAATAACCTCTAGTTAAGGTCCCTGTTGAATAGATGTTCTTTCAACCCCACACAAATAAGAATGAGCTAGTCTCTAATCTTTCTTCTGTTTTTAAATGAGTGTCTTAAAACAAATGGAATGCCAACTGACATTGGAATTTCTACACTTCTTTCCAATTCCTTATGAATGAACCCTCAATGGCTTATACCGAATATAAACAAGGGTCAAGGGACTGAACATCTGGGTAGGGTAAAGGTTAAGACTAGGGAGACCAATGTTTAAATCCATCCACATCACTGGAAACTCACTAATCACTATCTCTCAGCTCAACTGAGCCCAGACATAAGTAAATGAAGAAGGGAATGCCATATCCTAGAGAAAATTATTCATCTAAAAAATAAATAAGTCTACAAGTACCTTGTCAGCCTTTAATCACTGAAATTGACCCCATAAGGCTAAATAAGATATCTCATCTGTTTCAGGAGAAACAGCAGCATTCAAGTGACCATAAATTCATATGATTCTCTTACCTAACTAACCTGTCATAGCTGGGCCTCTAATGGCTTCGTTCAGTGGGGCAGGCCATCCTGAAAAATAGCTCTGCTGGAGAACTAATTGGAGATGCAATGGAAGCACTAAATATGCCTTTCTTGATGCATGCACTGCCACATAAAATGGTGATTTTCCCTATTAAGATATTCCAGTTAGGTTTATAGACATGGAAGTAATGAGAACCATATTCTAAACCAGGCATGCTCAATCTGTGTGCCATGGGGCACATGTGGCCCTAGAGAGCTATTAATGTGGCCCCATAAGAGTGTATAAAAATAAAAAAGCTTGTTATTTATGTACATTAACTATATTATATATATATTTTTATGCAGCCCAAGACAATTCCTCTTTGCTCAGCGAGACCCAGGCAAGTCAAAGGCTTGGGCACACATGCTCCAAATCAATGCAAGGCAAAACAATGTTTTGTTCCATTTCTCCTATTATGAGACATTACCATAACTTCCATAAGATATCTGGAAGATACGAGATCAGAAAACTAAACAAGAAATGGGCCAATTTACTTCTCATTCAGTCAGTCCATGTATCCTGATAAATAACAATAAAACACTTAACTCGTTAGCAGAATCTAAATTAGCTTTATCAAATTTCACCCCTTTCACCCCTGGATCCTTACCTTCCAATTAAGCTTTCCTGACACAGTGCAACCAAACTAAAAGGCCAATATAACGTGTGGTTAGACTTTAACAATTCCAAGGGCGATCCAAATTCAAATGTTTACCTAGAAAATGAACTTTGAGCTACTTTCTATCCTTCAGCCTAACTTGCCTCACGGAGTTATTTGTGAGGACAAATGAGAAAGGGAAGAACCATATATATATCACTTGGAGCTCACTGAATGAAGAACTATATATAAATGAAATTAATCAATAAAGTCAGATTATGGCCTTCAGCTAGAACTCCATTTTTGAGCTTTGCAATTGATGCCATCAGACTGTTGCTCAGAGTTATAGCCCTCGCTCAGATGCCTGCTGAGTTTCCCAAGTTATGATCTCATCATATTCTTTATCCTTACAGTCAGAGCATATTAGGAAGTCTACTCCCAATGTAACAGAGGCAAGCAATTTAGATTTGTTGTTTGCTCGAAAATACCATTTTCAAACAATAGTGCTTTGATATATTTTGAAATGTTCTATCAAATATATTCAAGCTTTACTGCCAAGAAGATTCTTTTAATTGTCTATTTTCCCTTTGCCCATCCTCTTTTTATCCTTGATATAAGACAATTCCAACCAGCCTTATGCTAAGAGCATGAAATCACAAGATCATCACAGTAACTCAATGTTACAAAGAAGTGTCATTCCTGTTGTGCTGTCCAATTACAAAATAGTAAAGCAGGGATAGTGCACAGCAATGCTGTTTTTTTCTATTTGTTTCAGTAAGTTTAGCACAGCAGGAAATGTGGCATTCTCCCTAGATAATGTGTCAAAACCGCAGTTAGAATTTAAGTGCAAATGGAAGTTATCTTAAAGGCTTCATATGTAGGCTAATAACCTCAGTTGCTTAAATGAGATAATTATACCTTACATAATATATTTTACTTCAAGGATTTGGTATCTTCATTTTAATAAAATAATAATCTGCTCTGGAGAAGAAAAAGTGAAAATGGGACCTCATATGTTAATACTGCACTGTAACACTTAACAGGCCTTTACGTGCTCAGCATTATTTGCATATCATAAAAATATGGTCTACTTTATGTTCTCTTTTCAATACGTTTCAATTAAGAACAAGCCAGTTCCCAAGGTTGGTTTAAAGGATTGAACGGACAGGAGATGAAAAAAATCCATGTCACCTGCTGTCAGGATTCAGAAGCACCATTATGACTTTTCCCTGTCAAGGAATATACAAAGGTATATTCATTAAATATACACATTAAAAATATGAAATGAAATCAATACAAATGGTATGCCGAGAACTTTCATAAGACACATTCAAATAAATGACTGAAGTTACACTCACAGATCAGTTTTAAACAGAATTAGCCTTTTTTTTTTAGAAAAAATCAAACTCAGAATTTTGAATGATGAAATAAGCAGAGACAGGGCAAGTTTAGGAAGCATTTTGCCTCCTCTTTAAAATACGTGTTAAAGCAGCTAAGAACTTTAAAATTCATCATTATTGAAAAGTCCTGGAATGGTTGGGACTCACCCTATTTGTATCTACTTGTTAACTTATGGCCCACTGTTTCTTCATGACAGAGGTGCATATTCTGCATTAGACTACACCTAGCTACCAAGCAAGATTCATTTGCTAGATTTAGAAAAAGTACTAAACAACTTGGAATCAGGACACCTACAAAACTGTCTTAAATTTAAAACAGGCCAAAATACCGTGATCTTAGATTAGAAATAGTGGGGACTGTCACCATTCAACAATATCACATGACTGACTTTAGCATGTCTGATCCCAGCATACAGTAGGTGTGTTTTAGTTGTTATGTAAAATGTAGTCACCACTCCTCTAATAAGTTAAGTTTTCCTTGAGTTGCTTCGACTTCGTGTGATTTCATCCATGTTGTTCTTTGGGGAACAGTACAGAAAGAGGTTGCCATTTCCTTCTCGAGAGAGAAATTTTATTCATTATCCCATTTGAAAGTTAACAATTCTGGGATTTTTGTGGTCCAATCTTGCCTAGCATTTTTAGGATCATCCAGGAATCAGTTATACTTTATAATGTGATGCACTGAGCTCCCAATTTAATAGGAAATATTAAAAGAAAGAAATTACTTTTGTCATCCTATGTTTCTTTTGTGATACTTAATTTGGAAAATGTATTGACCAAAATTGCAACATCTTCTACGCCAGGGGTGTCAAACTTACGGCCCATGGGCCAGTTGTATCACACACTGGCCACCCCCAGTCCCGGTTTAGTGAAGGGGGAAAAAGTTGCCATACATCACGTGACAACAACGTGTCATCGCAAGTTTGACATGCCTGTTCTATGTGTTTAGAATTACCACTTCATCCACTCAAATTTATTGTAACAGGGATTTACGTGAAACAATATGAATCTACTGTAACAGAAGTTTCAGATTATTTTTTTTAAAATTAAGATTAAAATGCATCACACAGCTTCTTCTTAACCCTTGGAGACATAGTGACAAGTTGTCAGCAGCTGCTTAAAGTACCATCATGCACAAAGATATTTTAGGAGAAAATAATACAATGTGTTTGAATAATGAAGTCTAATTTGAATATAATATAATTGTGTCCTTTTTAAAAAAAATTAAGGAGATTACATAAGAGCTTTGTATAGATAAATGTTCTACATTTCACCTTTTGCAATAATAGATTTTTAAAATGATTTAAATTTTCCCACTAAAAAATATCACCCAGCATGAGTATTATTCATTTATCTCAGAATAACTGTACCAAAATGAACAGTATCAGTAATTTATATAATCTGCAATTCAAGTAACAGTAATTTTAGAATACCGTAGAATGCAATTTGAAATAAAGTTAATAACTTTTATAATACAGTAGTATCTAAATCTAAATAATATAAGTTTAGGTACAATTTAGGTATAAAATATTACACACTCTTATCTTGTTTATTACTGAACAATATATATTACTCATTTTCAATTATAATAAATAATTTTAAAAAATTAATATACAACAGCAAATTCCTATTTTTCTTCAGGAAAACTAGCAGTGTACAAATCAGCACCACAATTTGCAATTTAAGTTCCTATCAACTTTGTTTAGTAAGTTACAGGCTTATTTTCCAGGGGAAAAACTATTTTTAAATCAGATGGGTAAAAATTAAACAATAATTTAATTATATTTTATTCACTAATTTAATGGAAACCACTACCAGGACCTGATTTTTCAATCAATTACTGCTAGTTAATCCCAACAAGAGAGTCAGTTTGGTATGGTAGTTAAGGTACCAGGCAAGAAACCAGAAGACTGGTACTTTTCAAAAGACAACTGGACTTTCTTGTTTTTGTCCTGGAAAATGTTTCATTTCTCATCTAAGAAGCTTCTTCTGTTCTGTTCTTCGGCTTCTTGGAGGAGAAGCAAATCGTTTTCAAGGGAAAAAAACAAGGAAGTCCAGTTTCCTTTTGAAAAGCACCTTTGGGACAACCATCAGCTGGGCGATTGAGAGAATCTCCATAAACAGGAAACTCTGAGTTCTAGCTCTGGCTAAGACACAAACCAGCTGGCTGACCTTGGGCCAGTCACTCTCTCCCAAACTTAAGAAGGCGGCAATGGCAATTCACAAATTTCTTGCATTTACAAAAATGCATTTTTGTAAACTGTACAAAAATCTTGCCAAGGAAACTATATAGCATAGGTGTCCAACATTTTTGCTTGCCTGGGCCACACTGAGCGAAGAGGAATTATCTTGGGCCCCCTGTAAAATATATAACATAGTTCATTGGCATCCTTCAGTCTCAATAGACTATGGTATCGTGCTCTGAAAAGAGGTCCTAAAACAGCATCTAGCGTGGCTAAAAAGGCCAATTCAAGAGTGGCAACCCCTTCCACACTGAGGACAGATACAATCTGTCTCCTGTTCAGCCCCCAGATTTCGCTGGTTCCGGGACTGCCTCTTTGCCTCAGTCTGTTGAACGAGTATCTCTTTGAATTGAAGAAGGCCATGCTGCGTCTTTAGCCTCCAAGTTGCACTATCAGAGGTCAAGGTTTCCCAGCTGTTGATGTCCATTCCCAAGGCCTTTAGATCCCTCTTGCAGATATCCTTATATCGCAGCTGTGGTCTCCCTCTAGGGTGCTTTCCCTGCACTAATTCTCCACACAGCAGGTCAGCCATCCTCACAACATGCCCAAGCCAGTGTAGACAACACTGTTTCAATAATGATTGCATGCTAGAAATTCCAGCACGTTCCAAAACTGCACTATTTGGAACTTTGTTATGTCAGGTAATACAGTTAATGTATACAAATCACATAAACATTTGTTTAAAATATGATTTTGTGGAACTGCATTACTAACTCTTTAGAGCCAAAGGTGACCTAATTCTTTTTCCAATTGTCAGATTGGAATTTCAGTGACAACATCAAGTATCACACAACACAGCGGAAATATAGTTAATGGTTCTTAATCACAAAAAATATAATTGATTTCTATAGTTTAATCCAGAAAGCTAAAATATTTTAATCATTTGTAGGGTAATATTCTTACACTGTAAAATAAAATAATAATAATAAATAGTAATACCAACCATACATTCTATCAATATATGATGGTTTTCACATGCTAGCAGCCATGGTAGAGCTGAACACTGACCTCAGATTTCTTATTTTGGGGAAACACTAGAGATCTTCATAATGAAACCATTGCTTGCATCTTAATGTAAAATAGTCCCTGCAGTTTTCTTGGCAAGGTTTTTCAGAAGTGTTTTGTCATTGCCTCCATCCTAGGAGTGAGAGAAAGTGACTGGCCCAAGGTCACCCAGCTGGCTTCGTGCCCAAGGTGAGACTTGAACTCAACGTTCTCTCTGTTTCTAGCCTGATGCCTTAACCACTACAAGAAACTGGCTCTCACTGTAAAGTGACTATGTTTTAATAACAAAGGGCAGAAGTTAAAACTGCTATTCAAGGAAGGCAATGGTAAAACAGAACTGCAACATTATAGTTGGCTGATAATTGCAAAAGCATCATTTTTAATGAACAATTTGATCCAAAAAGGGCTGGAAGTAGTCTTATGCCTAGCAAATGTCTACATTATTCTAGCTTCACTCCGATTCTTAGTCAGCTGAAGAATCTAGATCCTTAAAGACCAACCTTCTGTTCTGAAGAACACTCTATTGGCTTCTGAGCTGACAGGCAACTAAACAGGGTCAGCAGCACAGAAAGTACTTGGGCAGAGCTCAGCAGAAGGCATCCAAGCATGTGAGATTTAAATAAAGGAGATTTATGGTCAAACTCCAGAACATCCATGAAATTCACTGAATATAACCCTTAGGAAGACAACCCTCATTTCACTTGCTTTACAATGTTGTTCTGAAAGTGAGAAGAAAGACGTGTGATAAATAAATTGTGCTCAGTTTCCCCTCCCTCAAGAAACACATAAATTCAGTCATACCAGATGTTTTTAAAGATTGCTATAAGCCTATACAATAAAACTGTTTTGGCATTCATCTTAATATATGTGGAAATACATTTTAAAATGGAATCACTATTGGCTGGACCATAATTAAAAAATAACAGCAAATGTATAGTTTGCGAGTTTGAAGACACCTCCATGGATCATGGATGCTAGCCTATGCCTGCGTTGTGATCAATGTTCAATGAAGTTGAGAAAGGATTTATGAAAACTATTATCTACAAATCACTGTCTAAGTGCAAGCTTTTCTCAAAGGGGCCTCTTTCTAAGGAATGCCTGAAGACGTAATATATTATTCATAAAGGATATGGTGGGAAACTCTGTGTTGGACTTTGGTTAAAGTCAAGGTCCAATTGAGATGCCAAGGCAGGGTCTTATAGGATTATTTGAAATAATTTTGATTCTGTGATACCCAAGCAAATACATTGGGTTCTCCAGTCTATCAGCTTGACAATCTGTCCATTAGATCCAAGTCCATCTTGGATGATTAAAGTCACTGACAATTTCACTGGTGCTTGCATCCATGTAGTGGTATCAGCCTCTTTGAGTCAGGAAATGGTCCCCTTGGCCTTGAAGGAAGCTGTGGTATGCCATTTCCTCAAGAGATCTGTCATGCCCGTTAGAATCTGACTCCGAGGAAGAGGAGGAACAGCCAACAGGGAGTGGGAGTGTGGCTCTGGAGGTTGTAGAGGAAACTGGGGAAGGGCACAGGCCGGCTGGGCATTCAGAGGAAGACCCAGGCCCATCCCCCCTTCATCCTAGGGCACACAGGGAGGAGCAGTTAAGGGAGAAACGTGAATGGCGTGGTCTACGGGGGAGGAAAAGGTCTTGATCCCCTTCATGGGCTGCAGCTGTGAGGACTGTTTAAAAGGACAAACTGTGCATGGGCCAGTGCTGGAAGCAAAGCATGAAAATATTTCTAGTCTGTCAGTGACCGCAAGACCTGGCTCTTTCAGCAGGCTGGCCTGGACTGACGCAGCCTGGCAGTGACCTCAAGACCTTCCGCCATGACCTCAAGACCTGGCTGTTTCAGCAGGCTGGCCTGAACTGACGCGGGGTGTGGGTTAATTTTAAATCTAAATTTTACTCTAGTTTTATTCGGCTTTGGTTTAATCAGATTTTAAGTTGTCCGCTGTCTATGTTGTTGTGTTTTGTTGTTTTTATTATGTAAGCCGCC
>AZIM01000918.1:69795-90987 GCA_000516915.1 Ophiophagus hannah
ACTGCACTCTAACCACTGTGCCACCATAATAGTAAATAAATTGTAATAGTTAATAATGTATGCAAAACTGCTTGAATTGAAATCATTTTGGAGTTTTAAAAAATGTTTTATTTATTTTTATTTTTTCAAGAATGCTGAAGAAGTAGTCTGTAATAGAAATAGTGGAAAGTCATTGAATGATTTGGAATAGACTGAAGTAAGGCATGTTGGGAAGGATATTTTAGACATCTGTAGGGAAACGAGTGACAAACTAAAGATTAGAATTTAAAAACCTGCTAAAAGCATTTATTTCCAATAAAAATAATTTAAAAATTGCTTGGGGTGCACAAAGGGGCACACAGCTATGGGATTGGTTGGTGCCCTGAAATCCATCCCCCATTTTTAAATTTTAATATTTTTTGTTTCTTTTTATTAAAATATTTATAGCTTTTATGCTTTTATATATATTTGTACACTGATTGGAGCCACTCTCTGAGGGAGATGAGCAGTTTCTAAATGTGATACATGCTGTAAAATTTCTAAAACGTATTAATTTTGCAAGTGCAGATGTTGGACCTGGAGAAAACTTAAAATATGAGTGAGATTTATTCATCAACTTCAGCTTCTTTAAATATATGTTTAAATTGCACAATGGGAAAGTAAATGCTTATTTATTATTTCAGGTATATCCTTTTCTTTCTCTTTCCATTTTTAGGTGGCACATTCTTTAATTCGTAACCAGCTTGTGAATTACATTTATAATGGATTTTTGGTTCCAGTTATGGCCCCAGCTCTCCATAAGGTTAGTGATAAATAATATATTTTAGTCAATGAATCATAAAGCTAAATTAGTATAAATTCAATATTTGGGCTTTGAATTTGGTAGAGAATACAAAAGCGGAGAATCTGGTGGTTAATGCATGAGGTTAGAAACCAGAAGACTTTGAGTTCTAGTCCTGCCTTGTCACAAAGCCTGCTTGGGTGATGTTGAGACTATCATTTTCTCTCAGCCCTAGAAAGAAGGCAATGGAAAAACCACTTCTTGAAAAACCTTGCTAAGAAAATTGCAGAGACTTGCCAAGGCAGTCATCAAGAACCTGATGCAATTGAATGGAGGGGGGGAAGGGAAGAAAAAAGTGACTTCTCTTCAGTAGAACAAAGTATTCTTTTAAAATCTGATGAATGAGATGTCAAATAGATAATATCCCAAATCATAAAGTTGGCATGTTTTTAATACAGAAGCTTTTAATATATTTTTTGGCAACAATGCAGGTATATTGCATTATAGCAGTAATGTTTAATTTCATTATGCAAGAGGCTTGACTAATACAACCTGGATTACAGGAGTTAAAAAACAAACAAACCTAATATGAAAAGTTTGTTCATACATAGGTTTATAATTCTACTTCTGGTCCTGATATTTCCCTGATACGTTGAACTAAGGACAAATGTTTATTTCACTTGAAGAGTTTAATAAAACAGGCATTCACTTTTAGTTGAATGTCTCCATTTATATGCAGAACTTTCATTAGTTCTTAATTATTGTATAGTCTTTTATTCAGGGTAGTGAAACCTTTCTTTGTTCCTAATAAAGCCTTTTTTAATTTTTAGAAAAGGTATGTGGGTAAGTAATTCCCTCTGCCTTCTCTCTTTGAGTATTGTAAATCTTTTGTATACTTCTTTAAAAAACTTGAAATAAATGAAAAATCACTTTAATAACTAGAAAAGTTAATTTAAAAATATATGGATCTTCTTGACAAAGGATTTCTTGACAAAGTTCATTTTTAATTATGTTCTCGTCTTTTCTCTCAACATGTTTTGAATCTATTGCCTAAATAAACATGTTGTTCTCCAGATGGCAACCCATAAACATAACAAGCTGGATGGGAAATTTAAATTAGAACTTAGCAGTTACCTCAAATGTAGATTGGTATTTCAAAATGTAGTCTTGTAGTATAAACATTTTAGCTATTAAATGTTGGAGTGTTATAACTTATGAAAAGCTTTCAGGATAACTTGCTATTCAGAACATTAATAAAAATCTTAAATTTGCTTATTTTACCTTCTAATTCTCAAAATGTGCTGTGACACCCACTTATTAATTACTTTTTGTGGTCATTTTTCAGATTATCTCCGATTGTAATTGTAAGCCTATTGGACCCAAATAGATTGCACGCTTTTCTCCTAAAAATACTTTGAAATGCATGCAGCCCAAACTTAATTTGTATCCACACTTGACCAAATAATTAATTTGGTCTAAATTTAACTTAGGGTTTTTGCTCCAATAACCAGAAAAGGCTTAATATACAGTATAAGAGCAGTATTTCAGAAATATTTCTATTTGTAGAACATTTTTTATTTTATATATAATATATAAAGAAAGAATAAAATGTACTGATATGTGAAATACCTTTTGTTGGTCATTTCATTCTTGGAAAGTCAAATTACAAGTGAAATTGTCAAGAAAGAAAAAAACATACTACCATTTTTTTACATATAAAAGTTTCTATATTCAAAATATTATAAAACTTTTAAGTTCCCTATATGAAATATTTCCACATCTTTAAATTGTCTTGGTATGGGATAGAAGTGTATTGATAGGTAGTAAATATATCAAGTGCTCCATCCTCCTCCTCTTTTTTCCAGTAGAGGGCTTGAGAAAGAACAAGTGGCCCAAGGTCACCCAACAAGCTTTTGTGCCTAAGGCAGGACCAGAATTCACAATCTCCTGGTTTTTAACCTGATGCTGTAACCACTAAACCAAACTGCCTCTTTTTATCAGTTTCCCCTCATAATAATGGTATTGATTCACTGATATCAGCAGAGAGGATTTGTAGGAAGTGAACAGGGTTTTTTGTAGATGAAAAAAGTGTATTTAGAGTAGCTATTATTAAGAGATTTTAATAAAAGTAATATGATTGCAACCTTACATTTTTTTCACACAAAATAGATATACAATTTTCAGAGCTGTTAACTTCTAATAATTTATTAAATAAAAAGTGGTCTCCGTTTATTATTTCCACACTCAGAGCAATTTTGAATACACACTAGCTTTTATCATTTATTGTATCTTTAAATACATTAGCTAGAGAAGGTGAGTTTCTGCCATCTAGTGGACTTGCAGAAGAGCCATGATACAGCCCTGAACCCCAGGATTAAGATTATATTTACTAAAGTAAGAATATACACCTTCCTTTTTTATTTAGTTCCTCTCCTCCAAATATTAATTAAAATCTACTCTGTCCTGGTCAGACCCCAATAAAGTCTGTATCAAGTTCTGGATGCAAAAAGAAAAATTAACAAATAAAAGTAAACTTCTGATAATTACTGCTCAGAAAGGATAGTGACAGAAGTAGGAAGTTTAAAGGATAGCTCTGAAATTAGTAAAGGATCTGAAATCCAAGACCAGGAGGTATTGGTATCTGTCTATTAAGCCTACAAGACCAGGAGGTATTGTTAAAGGATCTCTGTCTATTAAGCCTACAAAAATAAATAAATAAAAATAAAGCTGGTATAGCAGTCTTCAAATATCTTACAACAAGCGTTGATATAAAGAAGGGGGAGTTAACAATGCACAACAGGAATATTTGCACGAGACCATAGTTCCTTCTGAATCTGAGGACTTGATTTCTAAACTTTTCATATAAGCATAATTTGTATTTTTAATGAAGTTAATGTCACAAAAATCAATCCCCAAATTTAATTTAGTTTACTTCACTAACTGCACTTTATGTGGCTTAGAAGCCTCTTCAGTTGAACAGGGTACCCGTTTTACCTTCTGATGCCTCTTCATAATAATTTTAACTTGTTGCAAAATAACATATTTTTTATTGCAAGCTTAAACACCTACTACATGAGAATGAGATATATTAAGATGAGTACAATATAGATACATTTCTGTGACATTTCCCTGCAGACATTTGAGTCTTTTGAGTTTCAAAAGTATCTAAATAGCTAATAGTTCTTGATGTTTAAATCGCCAATACACTTCTTTTCAGCTATAGATAACTACTTCCTATCAATTGTCATATAATGTATCAATTAAATGGTAGAATAAAGTGATACACTTCATTTTTTCTAGATTTGCATTGCACTGATGGATCCTTTAGCCCAGAATTCCCCAGTATTTCTGGCTTTGTGGACTGTGGGGTGGTTGAGAGAGGGGATGGTTCTATGTGTGTGGCAGGCAAGCACACGCATGTACTGGTCCATTTGCAGGAGCAGTGGACACACATGCTTGTGGCTCATGCAAATGGAGCATGAAGGTAAACGATAGTTTGCTTGTAGGATTGGAGATGTGTGCGCATGCACACACACACACACACTCACTCGCCACTTCCATGGCCCATTTCCAAAAGGCTCAAGGGCTGGTAGTGGGCCACAGCTCGGGGGTTTGGGACCCCTGTTTTAGCCAAAGGAAGAAATCAATGTATGTAAGTATTTTTAATTTAAAATCTATGAATTTGTAAGAACTTGTTCTAGTTGTTAAATAATAGTTGGCTACATAGGGGCAAGAAAAATAAAGTAGGTTTTCATAAATTCCAATATTTATTGTGGTAGACTTTTCAAATAGCAAACATCAGTTTGTTGGAATTGTGGAAAACCTACCATAATATATTCTGTGGCCAGTGGTGGGATTCAGATATTTTTGCCACTGGTTCGGTGGGTGTGGCTTGATGGGCACGCTTTCTGCGTGCACACACTTTGCGTGTATGCATGCACCAAACACGCACTTTGTGCAGGCGCAGAGGCATTTGCTCAGGTGCAGAGGTGTTCTAACTCACCTCCTGCAAACCTGTATGATCCCGGTTGCTTCAGCAGCTGCTGCACAGCACTCTTCTGTGCTGCACAAAGCAGCTGCACTTCAAATTCAGAGGAGAAAGGTGAGTATGGGAGTGTGGGCCAGCAGGTGGGCCCAACAGCAGAGCAGCGGAGAGAACTGCTTCGGTCTCCACTGCTCACCGCTGCTACCAGCTCGCCAGAACGGGCCAAACTGGTAGAATACCACCACTGTCTGTGGCCCAAACTGATTTGACCACCAGCAATCAACTGATAGCTTTTGAGAAGATTATTATTTAGTATCTGATGAGAACATGACAGAAGCAGATATATATAGAAGTTCATGTAAAACTTCTATGGGGGTATGGCAGTGACCTCATAACTGGATGGCCAATTTACCTATCCAGGCAATCATCTCTGGCATTGCTTCATCTTCTAGGGAACCAGAGAACATATGTTGTGGGCAATCTTGCACAATATGTTTACTAGTTTGCAAATCTTTTCAGAAGAATCACATTGTCATGATTTGGAAGGAAAAGTTTGAGAATTTTGTAGAATATACTGTTTCTGAGACAACCATCTTGGACCTGTCATCAGGCTAATGAATAGCAGTTCCAAAACATAATTTATAAAGGATCCCACACTTATTTGTGTCATGGGTTAGTTACTTTTATTCTTGATTTTCTAGTATGGCAAGGCCTTTGCATTTTCATTTTTCATTTTTACGACCTTGTAATCTCTTAATTTTGGGCAGTTGAATGGAGCTGAGCATTTACTGGCTGGATTGTCATCAAAATAAATAACCAAATATTTGCTACAATGTTTTAGGTTGTTATGACTGTATTGAGTGTCACTGCTGTTTTTATCTTTGAGATGTTCCTATCTTTATTTGTGTTATATTGTTTTTGTAATTTGCTTTACATGTTGCTTTTTAAACTAATTGGTCAAGCGTTCAGGATATTCTAAAAATTTAAACAAGCCTGAATTTTGGTATAGATTATAATAATTATTCATTTTTAGGTGACAGTGGAAGAAGTGATGGCCACAACTGCATACCTAGATCTCTTTTTACGGAGCGTTTCTGAGCCAGCCTTACTCAAAATATTTCTTCGTTTCATCCTTCTGCACCGTCATGAGAATGTGCATATCTTGGACACTCTTGCAAGCCGGATAAATACACCATTCCAGGTGAGGGGAAGGGGTGTCTAGCCCGCTCTTTCTTGTTATAGTTGTTACTGAAATCATTTTAGATACATGTGAAACTTATAAGCATTGATAAAGGAAATTTTTGAAAAACCCAAATCAAATCCATACTTTCAAGGACAACAAATCTAATGCTACACAAGAAAAAAAAGGGAAGCAAAAGGAAAAAATAAATTGAAATATTATCACTTGTATAATGAGTGTAACTCTGGTTCCATATAGATAAAATTTGTTATTAACATAGATAATAGGCCATTCATTGAAACTGAGTAAGTACCTATTATTTTCTGTTGCCATCCACTAGCTGTTTTATTAATGCCCATCCTCATACAGGTTTAACAGCACACTTTGTAGTCTGGCTTCTGCAAAGCTACACTTATAACTAGACCAGTGTTTTATTTCTTACAGCCAACTATTCCTGTATTATGATCTGTTTTAACAGAACCAAAAGTGTAGCTAAATAACTCCCGTGTATATTATTTGTTAATCCTTGCATACTAATTCCTTTTTAGAACTCTGAATGGCTTATGAAAAGGTTCCAACAGCCTTTCGCACCCAATATTAATCCTTACACAAACTCACATATAGCATTTCTCAATTTCTGTTAGGCCATAGCATTTTTTTGAGTTTGAATGTGTATTTATTTTGAAAGAACTGAAAAACATAATGAGATACGCAGTTCAGTTGCCTTGTTTTGTTTTCCTTTGATGAAATGAATTTATGTTAGTTAAGAAAATGGCGTTGTTCATAGTGTTTGCTTCTTTATTTCTGATCTTTTACTTACTCAATAAAGTGGCAGTTCATTTGCAGTCATGGAAATTGTCATTTCTTAACCTCAGCAAGTTTAAGATGTGTGAACTTCAATGCCTCAGCCAGCATCTTAAAGTTGCTAAGGTTCTGAAACATTGCTCCATTTCCGTCACCATTAAGGGGGGGGGGGGGTTTATATAGCTGACTGTTGCATAGCATTTGTCAGGCCAAGGAAATCAGGACTCTAGGCAGTTCAAATGAATATAAAATTTATTGCAAGTTTAAGCTCTGTATGAGAATCTGAATTTCTAACAGTCAAAGCAAATTGGTAGTAGACAAGAATCAACAGAATTCAAGGTTGGCTGGACTTAGATCTCTTGTCAGTGTGAAGGGACTCAAGATTTATGGTGTGTTTGATCCCATCCTCAGGCTTAGCCTGGTCATTTTCTACAATATTAGGACACCAACTGGGTTTTTTTTTTCAGAATGGCCCTGAAAGATGAAAGCATTTGAGCAAACATAGTTATGGCATCCAGAAGAGTATTCAGATAACTTTGCTGCTGAAAATGATTTGAAAATCAGAATACTTGTACATGAAAAAGAAACTTGAACAACAAGAATATGACCTGCATGAAAAAATAAATGAGTAATTATAGAATAGACTGTTTAATCTGATTCTAGCCATACAAAATGTTTATAAACTATTTTTCTCCAAAGTCTTAATTCCAGGGAAGACCAGCCTACAGGTTAAATTTTCACCTTCCCATTTTGTGGCCTGACAAACAATAATCAATAATCACCATCAAAATTTGGCAGCCAGACCAGTTCCTTTCAGTGCTATAATATGCTGTGTTTGTTTTATTTTTGTATTTAATAAGTTAAATATGTATGTTTGTATGTATTTAATAAGTTAAATATCAAGCTTCTGTTGGGTTTGGTACCTATTTCTAATCTTGAAATTCTTCCAGCTCTCCCCATCTTGACATTCAGATGCCAATAAAACAATATCATTACACCATTGGCCACAAAAGAATGTGAATCATATCCAAAATTATGTTATTCATTTTGCTTCTGTTTTTCTACAGCTCTTCCCAAGTAGATTTGAGCCACATAAATTCATGCTTAAAAGTATTTCCTGCCTCGGTTTCCCCTTGACCTTGATTCTGGTGGGGGGCATTGCTGAGAAATTTCTGTTTATTGCCTCTAGTCCAATCAAATCCAGTGCAAACCTATTTTACATATTGCAGCCCCGTGTGTTAAAAAGTTATTAATTTCAAGGGAAACTATTCAGAGATTTAAACCCTTTTAACCCTGATTCTACATTTTGCCTAGGATGCTCAGGAATGATGTTTTGCATCTATTTGTAAAGTTTTAAAGATATTGTTTATTTTATTATTTATTTAGTTTTGTGTCCAATTACTTCACTTACATCAAATCCTAAAGTTTGATTCCTTTAAATGAAAATAACCATAGAACTACAATAAACTTTAATTGTATAAATAATTAAAACCATCAAACAATTAATTCAAACAACAATACAATCACAAGTTGGCAATAAAATCAGCCATTCAACAGTATAAAACTGATTTTTTTTTTGTTACTTCATTAGACCATTTTTGGGTTTTTTTTATAGCTGTTAAATACATAACAGCAAAATATATGTGATTGTATAAAACACTAATGATACTGATTTTTAATAGTTTTAAATTATCTCTATATTTTTTTTCACTAACCCAATGTTAGAGAAATAGATGTCAACCCTGAAGCTGACCTGACGGAAGCCATTTTGAGGCTTCACTGTTGCCACACTGGAACTGAGGGATAGGGAGGGGGAATAGAGATAGCTGCGGTTTTGTAGCCAAAACAAAATANTTCAGTGTTGCCACACTGGAACTGAGGGATAGGGAGGGGGAATAGTGGTTTTGTAGCCAAGGCAAAATACTTTCTCCTGGGAACCAAGGACTTCTCACACTTGGTCTGGGAGAGGAGGACTGATGTTACCAGGCAACCGGATGGCACCTAGATTGAAACATGTGATTGTTTGGGGAGGGGGGAAAACGCTTACTTTTAATTAAGTGAAAACCGCAGGAACCTTTAGAGTTGGTTTTCACCAAAACTGTGCCAATATGATATAGTCAATAAAACTATTATTTGAGGAATCTACCTGCCTCCGAGTTTTGCATGCTATGGGTGTGTTACTTGGAACCCTGACATTAGAATTAAGTGGTCCATTTTGATGAAGCCAAACACTTGTTTAATATAATGTTGTTTGGTCCAGTGTCATTAGTAATAATAATATCTACATAACCAGCTTGATTACTTCATTGGATTGCCAATATAAATAGAAATACAAGGTATTAAATGGTTGCCAAGACCCTCTTCTGAATAATTGTGGTATGTTACTTATGTCCCCAAAATAGCTAACATGGTAGCAGATTCCAGTTGAATAGGATTCTGAAGCAGTAAATAAAAACATTTGCTTCAGTCTGCATTCCTGCCTCTCCCCTTGCCTGGCACTTTATTTTGGGCCAAATAAATATGATTGAGGGAGGTATGTATGCACATACATATTCTGCAATGATTCCAGTTGCAAAGCATATTTACTCTAAAACTCTCAGTTTCAACAGTTAAATTGCCAGTGTTGTCTTTGTTGATCTGTATCAGTTTGATAAATAATTTGGGTGTTATGAAGTATTGTCCTTTGGAATAATGCCATAATGCATAAATGATGCTAAGTGACTTGTGTATTGTATAACTTAACAATGGGACTGATTTCTATAAATAGTTAACAGCAGAGATACCCAGGATTAAGCCCATCCATTGCCATATAAGCTGATTTATGTGGTAATTTTGGACCAGTTACTCTCTCTTGGTCCAATCTTACCTGGCTAGATGGCTTTCAGGAAACATTAGATGGCGTCTAGTCCAGAATTATGGATGTGGCTAAAGTGGCCTTTTTTCATCTTTTCCATTCAGTCATGTCTGGTTTTCAGAGGCTGCCATATTAAGTTGCTTCAGTTATTTTGGCAAATTATGGCAGAAGTGGCTTGCCATTGCCTGAATCTTAGGGCTGGGAGAAAATGACTGCTACAAGGTCACTCAGTTGGCATTACCCATTACACCTACTAACCAAACTGCCTCTCTAAGATGGCCTGTAATTTTGATTAAATAAAATAGATATATGCTGTCTACTATAACATAGCTTTTTATATTAGAAATAACAGCCATTTTCAGTTTAAGATCCATATTTAAACATGGCAAAATTGTCTTGCAAATGTTTGAATATATTGAACTTAATTACAGTTTAATTATCTTTCAAATCATATCACAGTTCTTTTCTTTTTCTTGCTCTTAGAATATTTTTCCCATATCCCAGCATATGTCTGTTTATCTTTGGTTTATATTTTTAGGAGTTCTAATTTAATTAATTAGATTAATTAATTAACTAATTTAATTTACCAAAGTAAAACATTTATATAATTATTTTCAAGTGTACTGCAATTCAGTTTGGGTGTTATTTGCATGTATGGATTTTCTTTTTACCTTGGAAAGGATGAAAAAATATGCATTCATATTGTGCTTATAATTTCCCAGCTTTGTGTGGTGTCCTTGGCATTGTTCAAAACACTTATCAGTTTGCATTGTGAAGATGTGATCCTGCAGCTAGTTTTAAGGTAAAGTCAAACTTTCCTTTCTGATATTACAGTCTAAATTACTCAGTGAAAATTGGTATCTTGGGGTTACTTATATGTTTACTTATTGATTGATTGGTTGGTTGGTTGATTGATTAATTGAGTGATTCATTCATTCATTCATTTTCCATAGCTGTCCATCTCAGCTTGGCTTACAATTCTAAAACAATAAGAGTTAAAACAAGTAAAAAACATAAAACAATAAAACCAACAACCAAAAATACATACAGCATTTGAGGTAGTTAACTAAGTAGCAGTAAAGCCAAGGAATGGGGCCCTTAATACATTCCAAGCCCCAGGCTGGAGTACACAACTAAGTTTTTAAAGCCTTATGAATGGCCAACAGGGTTGGGGACATTGTACACTCTGAGGAGAGAATATTCCACAAAACAGGGGTTCCAGCAGAGAAGGTCTACCCTCTAATTCCCACCAGCTATAATGATGAATTATACCATGGGCATAAAATGCAAAAATCAATATGTAGAAAAAAGGGGAATTTATTTAAAAACAGGACCACTTACCTGGCTGAAAGAGGCTTATCAGAAATTTAAGAGAAGGGGAGGAAAGGATTGTTAGAAATTAAGTGACAAGGTTGAAAAGTTACATTTTCCTAAATTCACATAGCTGTTGAATGACCCAATTCACCTTTGTATGTACAGTATGCAACATTTTAGTCCTTGTGTCTTCCAAAAGGAAAATGAAGTGTCACTTACATCCAATGTTCATGCAATTTTTTCTCCAGAGTTGGCCAGTTTTTTTAAATTGGAGACACTACCTTCAGAAAGCCGGGGGTGATTAATGGAAGGAACATATTTTAGAAGAGATTGGGAATGTGTCCTTCTCCTAATACTTTTTGCTTTCCAGCCCATCTCCAGTTTAGGAAATACCTAAGCAGCACAAGAAGGTGCTCCTTCATCATCAGTCCATTTGATTGTCTATATAAGCTGGTGAAACAAATCTTTTATTATGCTAATCCAATTGATTCTGCAGTGATTAGCCAAATGGACACTATATATCTGTCCCTCCGTCCCCGCCCCCCCAAGGCCATGTTAAAGCTAATTCATTAGATTGCATAATATTTACTCTTTGCAAGTTTGTAGTTTCTTCCTGAAAAAAATGCAGGAATGGGAGATAACTGCTCTGGATAGTGTTAATCCTCTCCTCTTTGTAGCCTTGTTGTGACCATAATGCCAGGTGAGATGTGATGCACCTTTGCATTGAGAACACTGCCTTCCAGGGTTGTGACAGTACAAGTTTCTTTTGATGCTCATTTTCTTGGTTGAGGGAAGTCATGGAAAATTCTCTAGAACCCTTGTCTAAAGTCTATCTTGAACTGCTGCTTCACTTGGCCCACTATTAATGACTCAGGAAGTCACAGTATCCTGATACTTCTACCACCAAAAATGCAATCTTTTATTTTTATTGTTTTACATATTACAGGCATAGCATCTTCTCAGCAGCCTAATCTTTAGTCATTCTGCAAAAAATGGTTTTGGGTGTGTTTTAATCTAAATAACAAGTAAGGCTTCCTTGATACTTTTTCTCTTTCTCTCTGCTATTTTAGTTGAATGATAGCCTCTTGTTGTTCTAGGTACCTGATACCCTGCAATCACATTATGTTCAGCCAGAGATGGGCTGTGAGAGAGAGAGATTGGTATTCTGTATCTGCTGCTAAACTGCTTGCCTTGACTCCTGTCTGTTGTTCAAGTGGCATTACTCTGACTTTCGAAAAGCAAGAAAAAGATTATATTCTCTGGAAAAAAAATAATCATGGGGAAGGTAAACATTTATCTGTTTTCTAAAAACACAGTCCTTATATTGAGTTGAATTTGATTTTTTTCCACACCAATATTCATATTTGGAAATGTTGTAGAATATAGTTTAGTCTACAAAGGAATTTGATTTACAAATTTAAGTAAAGGTGGTAATCAAACTCTTTAAAATGTATGCTGTATCTAGGTAATCGATGGTAATTATACTTTTTTTGTTTTGTTTTATATGATTCACAAATCTTGAATGTAAAGATTTTAAGTCTTATTTGTCTTATGCCTAGATTGGGATTAGTATTGCCAAAACATGTCCCATTATTAGATATTTACAGTGAAAATCTCAACCAACTATTTCTGGGGTCATAAAAGTGCAATAAAGAGCTTATTTTAGTCAAGGAGAGGAAGACATATTTATGGTCATTGTTGTCTTTGATTGGCCTTTACACCTAAGAAAAAGAACCATTTCCTGTTCCATAACACATAGCAGAATAACTTGTCAGTCCAAATTCTATTTAATGTGGGCTAAAAAATATTTCTTACCATATTTGTTTGATTCTATGACATACTAATGATTACTTTATAGAAATAGAAACTCGACCAGGAATTGATAACATTAAGCATGCCAAAAAATGGGTGAGGAGCTGTGTCATGTTTGATAGTCCAGATCCAGTGCTCTGTACTTCCAATAATTCAGTATTTATGTATTGCCTCAATACACCATACACTTTGCACAAGAACTGAAAACCACATTAAAACATATAATGCTAAAAAAAATGGTTGCCTATAACTACAGAAAAGGCCAACGGTCCAGTAAAATGGGTTTTGGAACAAAAGAACTACAATTCATGTAACATTTGAATTCATCCTTGAGAAAATAGACCTGGGTGGTTGCTGAGAGTCAGCATTGATTCAATGGCAAATAATATTTGCACTGAATCATGTCAGATTGTGCTTTTGCATATTTGTATGATTTTTGAGGCACTGCCTAGATTATACAATACATGTCTCTGTGGATGGGAAGGAGTACATTTTTAAGGAAGCTGTTTCATTTTACAGGACATACAGAGGGAAAAAAAGCAACCATAAATGTGCCACTGTATTATCTGTTGTTTTTCCATGGAGGCACCATAGTTCCAGTGCTTTGTCACAAACATCTGATAGCATTATAGAGAGTTGAATAGATAGCATTTCCATTCAGCTTAACTTGTCTGTCTGTTAAGCTTTAATGAAGATAGAAATATATGGGTTCTCAAGTTGAAAAATGGCTCCTGAACAGAAGGAATCAAATCTCCTTTCTTGACTTAAGAAAAGTGCAGCCATTTCCCTAGGACAAAAAAATCTCAACCATGCAAACCAATAAAAGTTTTTTCCAAGTATTATTTGTTTTATTAATATAATATATAAAAATTCCATTTCAAACAGTGTGTTGTCTGGGTAGAATTGTTTTTAGGCGATCATAATCAAGGTGTTTACAATAACATTTATCACAATAACATTAATACTGTAGTAACAATAATATTTTGTTTGTTCATTTTAACAAATTTCCATCAAGCCAATAAAACTTAGGCCAGTTCCTTGAAGCTTTCATATTTATTCTGCGAGGTCATCATAAATATCTCAGGACAACTTGGTCATAGGTCAGCTGAGATAATTTATGGAAGTTTGTTGGAAATTACCTGTACAGCGACCAGTGGCATGATCTTTAGCTTCTCATTGGTTGACAATTCAATCAGACAAAGGAAGCATCACAGTGTTAGTGGAGATAAAAAAGAAATACTTCTTTATGATGAAAAATAATTCACTGAGTTTATTTAATGTCAAAAGTGAACTAAATGTTCTGGAGCTATCCAGTCATTCCATACCACAGAATTATATTACGTTTTGCCAGTATGCAAAACCTAATGATCTTTTATATTTTTATTTAATTTCATTTGTTCCCTACAAAACACAAGCAGTTATTCTTATTATACTTTGAGACTTACACTTAAGTAAGATTAAAGTTAGGATAATAAAAATTGATGTGCCATTGGGGTGGTGCTCTACCATGCATTTCTTCTATATTGTATCATGCTAAATCGAGTAACTTACATAACCAAGTTTTCCAAACTAGCCCCCTGCCAGAAGATTAGATTTTAACACTAGAATCCCACCATCAGATGCACATTGTCAAGAATTTGGAAAGTAGAAATTGTCTCATATGGAGAGGTTCAGGTGAGACTAAAGGATAGGTAATAAGCCTTGGAAAATAGAATTGGGTCCTTTTTATTTTGTCTCTTTCAGGGAAAAAAAAGGCAGATGCCTCATTTTTCCTAGATTAGGATGTGTTTTTGTACACATACAGTAAAATCCTGAAATACAGATCAGGATTTTATATTAATACACCACAAGGATTTTGGTATGCAGGAGTTTATCTGCTGGCAATGCAAACTATTGGAGTAATTTGTTGAAAACCATATTTTGTAAGGTGATAGCAAAGGATACATTTGCAAGTATAACTAATAAGCAAAAACAAATAGGGAGAGGTTAGCTAACTTAGAGGCTGTGTGGTAGTTAATATTTTCCCTTTGAGCTCATTCAAATGCTTAGCATCAAGTCTGCATCTTGTTTCATTATACTATTTATTGATGTGATTTACAACTGTGAAACCCATGTAAACAGATGATTAATAATTATGCCTAAATGAAGATTTGTATTTCCCCTTCCCTGTAACTTTTTGCTGCTGCATTGCAGATCCTACTGAAGAGCCCTCCAGGAAGAGCATTGCAGATTCCGCATGTATTGTGAAATATGGGAAAACTATTGATATCAGTTACCTGCAGTACCTTTGGGATGCTCAAACTCTCATACTGCACTGTATGAAAGATTGTGAAGTTTGGTCTGCTCCATATGATGGGGAAAATCCCAATCCATATACTTTTATCCAAACTTTGGTTGAAGAAGATGATAAAAACCTAGATCAGCCTATTTTCCAACTGCAACACAGAACACCTAGTAATCATGTCTCTTCTCAGGTAAGACCATTAAGAGAAAAGACACAACTGGAGCTGGAATGGGATGATAGCTATGATACTGGGATCTCTCCGGATTCCGATACAGGATCTCCGCAGCATGATGATGAGATTAATACCCAACCTCCTGCAGAACCACCAAAGCACATTCAAGAAATGAAGAAAAATGCTATAATGTTGATCAAAGGATCGTACATAGAAGAATCAGACTTTCAGGATGATGTCATGGTTTATAGGTTATGCGCCGAAAAGGATGCACAGGAAGCAGACCGCTTACAGGAGGAACCTTTAATATCAGAATCTGCAGATGTAGATAATCCAGATGCTATCTCTACCAATGGTCCTCTAGAAAGTCCCCTGTCGGATTTAAATTTGGAGGAGCGCAATATGAAAAATTTAAATCTGATCCAACAAGCAAAAGATGAAACCCAAGGTAGCATTGACGAAACGACTCTACAACTTGATTTGGAACGCACATTGTCTTCCCCAGAAGGGGATCATAACACTAACATGAAGTTGTTGAGTCCTGACAGTGAAGATTTTATTTCCGAATGTGATAACATCATTAAAGAATTGGACACAAACTCTACAGGCTTGGTAGAACTGAAACTGCTGATTCCTGATCCAATATCCCCTATTGAAGAGGAAGAAGATTTTGAAAACTTTTCAGCAGATACTCCATCAGCAGAAAGTGTTCCCTCACCATTTGGCTTAAAAGATGCCTGGCCCATCAACCCTGCAAGAGTCCAGAATATCCCATTTACAGGTACAGTTTTCTAATTTATTAAGCCAATCATGCTTTCTAAAATTCTAGATATGAATAACAGGTGTTGCCATATTATTTTGCATGCTTACATTTTATTGTTCTCTTTGTTTAAAATAGAGATAGTCCTTGACTTTCGACCACAATTGATTCTAAAATTTATGTTGCTAAGTCAGAAATTCGTTAACTGAGTTTTACCCCATTTTATGACTTTTCTTGCTGCATTTGTTAAGTGAATCACTGTAGTTGTTAAATTAGTAACACAGTTACTAAGTGAAACTGGTTTCCCCAATGATGTTGCTTGTCAGAAGGTTGCAAAAGGTGATCTCATGACCCCAGGACATTGCAACCATCAAAATTGTGAGTCGGTTGTCAAGCATCCAAATATAAATCACATGACTATGGGATTGCTGCAACGGTTATAAGGGTGAAAAATAGTCACAGGTCACTTTTCAATGCCGTTGTAACTTTGAACGGTCACTAAATGAACTCTTATAAGTCGAGAGCTACCTGTAGTGTACCTTATCAAGTTGAATTTATATTTCCTGTATAAAAAAATCTAATGGTGACATCATTTCAGGCTGTAGGCATACATACTTTAAAAGAAAGACACATTTAACTATTAGTGTTAAATTATACATTATGTGTTCATAAGGAGAAATTGCTACAGAAAAAACCAGATTCTTAATTTAACAATTAGTCCTCAAAGTATTAAATAGAAATTGAAAGAACAAGCAATTGTTTTTGCTTCCAAGTTTTAGCACTAGATGGCAGCTCTGTTGCCATGTGGTCAGCTTTTGCCCCAATCACCTCCACAGGTGATTATGCTTTATCAGTATGAATATTCTGCAGCAGGGGTGTCAAATTCAAGGCCCACGGGCCGGATCTGGCCCACGGGGTGCTTAGATCTGGCCCGCGGGGCCACTTTGCAAACAGCGGGGGACTGGCCTGGGGTGCCTCTGCCAGAAAAAATGGGCTCCTGAGCTCCATTTTCAGCTGCGACGGCCTCCTGCAACCCTCTGCATGCAGCCCTCCTGAATTCTGTTTTCACTGACAGAGAGTTGCAGGAGGCTGTCTCAGCTGAAAATGGAGCTTTGGGAGCCCAGTTTCATTGCCAGAGTGCTTGAGTTGCCACAGGCACCCTCGACATGAGTGACATCGAACTGGCCATGCCCCCCCTGCCCCCCCCAGGTCAAAAACAACCCTGATGCGGCCCTCAATGAAATGGAGTTTGACACCCCTGTTCTGTAGGATTTCAGAATATTCCATCTGCTTTCAAGTGACATGTAACTTTCTATCATAATGCAGCAAGTCAGCAGCAAGTCACTTTGTAGCATAAGATGAAGCATTTTTTTTTTTTTTTGAAAATTTTTTTTTATTTTTTAAAGACAAACATAAACATAAAACATCNCACTTTGTAGCATAAGATGAAGCATTTTTTAAATAGATTTAATAAGTTCCTGGAAAATACTCTGGTACGAATGCCTCAAATCCTGGAGTTTAGATCTGTGATGTAAAACTCACCCAGTGAAACCAGCACCTGGAGAGAATTCCAGGCAATCTTTTTCTTTGCATCCATATGAGCCCAGAGCTTCAGTATGTTGATTAAAGACACTTGAGCAAACATACCGCCTTAGCTTAAAAACAAGTTTATAGTTACTTTATAACTGATGAGGATGAAAGTAATAGAAAGAGGGGAACGGATGTTTGTGAGATGTTGAATGCAACATACTAGTTTTGAAATATGACTTATGGCAATGTTCTAATGGTTATTCTAGCAACCTTGTACTGTATGTTATTGCAAGGACAAAAAGGTAAAGGAACAAATAAATCTGGATGCATCCTTGAATCTTGTTTTGTTTCAAGGCATGAAAGTTATAACCAATTAATCACCAACAGGAATAGATTGGCACACTTAAAAAAAAATTAAAACGTTCTTGAAAAATAAAGAGACATGGTACAGTAGTGCTATAAGCAAGCATATACTTTTGTTGTTGATTTCTATAACCTATTCAACTTGAATTTTTATTCTAACTTTCGTAGATTCTATTAATCTTCACCCATTAGAGAAAACAGAAACCAAACAGTAATTTTAATTTTTACAATGGTAGTAGATGGATTGATGTTACAAATCGTAATTCAGTTATGACAAGAGTATAATGTGGAAAGATTTCTTTGTATTGTATGACAAGGTTGTTATCTTTCTTTGGTGCGTTGTAACAGTTGTTTTAAAATCTTCATTTATTCTGTTCATCCTCTTTTTTTGGCAATATATGGCAAGTTTCTAATGACTTTATTCATGTATAAAATATGAATAAAAATAAAATTGCTAGTTTTATGGCAGCGCATAGGCACAATGGAGAGGATTCATGTTCCTTTTCCACAGGAGTATAATGTGGAAGCAGAACCTGTCTGTCAGGGAATAAGCAGCAAGTATGGAACTAAGTGGACACGAATGCTTTCTATATTTTGACTAATGTAACACCTGCTGCTTTTAATTGTTTCTAAAGTAATGCTCACCGCTCACTCACCTATTAACAAGGGCACAATTATCATTATAAAATGGAAATGTAATGCAACAAATGTAACTTTTACTATGAATAGGATCCAAATAAGTTTTAAGACTATATGGCGAGTTGTGGGTAACATTATTTTTTTAATCTAATTTACTTTTTATTGCAAAAAGTACAAAACCTATAAATCTCTTTTTGTCACAATTGCTGGAAGTTAGTTTAATAATAGGCTATTTGTAAGAATCCTAGTACAGATAGCCCTCAACTTACAACAGTTTGTTTAGTGACTGTTCAAAGTTACAGCCGCACTGAAAAAAGGGACATGACGCTTTTTCACACTTATGACTATTGCAACACACCTACAGTCACATGAATAAAATTTGGATGCTTGACAACTGACTCATANNNATGATGGTTGCAGTGTCCCGGGGTCATGTGCAACCTTCTGCACAAGCAAAGTCAACGAGGAAACCAAATTCACTTAACAACTGTGTTACTAATTTAAAACTGCACTAATTCAAACTTGGTTAACAGATTTCTCACTTAACAACATAAATTTTGGGCTCAATTGTGGTCTGAAGTCGAGTACTCCCTGTAAATTTCTTCAGAAGCATTCCCATTCTGTCTTCAACCATTTGTTCAGTGGCCAAAGTTACAATGGCACTGAATGAATGGTGGTTATGACCAAGCTTCAAAGGCTCAGCAACCCCAGCTTTCCTGCAGTCAAGTGATTGTGATCTGGGTGCTTAGCATTACGATTAATTGCAGCTCCCCTCGATCACGTGATTGTCATTTGTGGCTTTACCTGCCAGTTTCCCCAGAAAGTCAACGGAGAAGCAGGAAACAAGGTTACAAGTCACAGGTGGACTTACAAGTTAAGTCTTCCCCACCTGTCCATCTCCCATGCTTTTGTGCTCACCACACTGCCCTCACACCATTGCACGCACCCCCTGGTGCCTCATTCCGCCTCTCTTGCCCACTCCCCAATCATTGTAACACCTCCTGTGCATCTTTGCATATCCTTCCTGACATTTGCCACCATTTGGGGCCTTAAAAATAATCTCTGTTGGAAGTTTGCACTGTTTACTTTGTCAAGAGACAAACATCACTTTTATGCTCTTGTCCAGTTCAGATTTCAAAATGGCTTAGAGTCAGACATACTACCAGGTATCTATAACTATATCTGATATGTAGTACATTTATTTTAGTCATGAGTTTTATGACTATTATTTACTATCAATCAATCAATCAGAATAATGGGAAAGATCAATCAGAATTATACTAAATGATACAGAACGATACCAAAGAACATATCCTACATATAATGTTAAATAAGTAATGTTAAATGTCCCTAATCTTTGATTTGAGAATTACATAGGAAAAAAATGAAGGATTTGTTTTTGTTCTTTACTGCTACTTACATAATGGTTTTGTTTATGTGCTTTTACAATTTCACTGAACATGTGTAGCTTAAGTTGTCATACTACACTGTTGCTATTATTTGTGCGTGGTTTTGGGATTGCAGATTTTTTCTGTAACCCTTCTGGGTAACATCATTAATATATGAATTAGGAGAAGTGAGTTTAGTTGATTTGTTGATTGGTAGGAATTATATATCAGTCTCTCCTGTCTGCTTTGCAGGTGCTCCAATACAGTGATCTTATTGGCCAATATTGTTTTGCAAGTGATTGATGCCTTCTTGTATATTTTTTTTTGACTGATAAGATGATGCACCAATCTGTGTTGATTGCTTCCTGTGTGATTGGCAGTGCTGATTTCTGTATGATGGAATTGTTTGCTGGGAGGATATTGTTCCAATTTTGTGCTTGTTGAATTGTAATGTTTTTCTGTTATTAGATATGAAAAATACAAGAGCATTTTTTTTTAGAAAGAATGGCAGTCAAGCCAAACAGTGATCTGTAGAAGTAAAGACTTAATACCTATTTATAGATCAAAACATATCCAAGGACCCAGAAGTAGTTCATGAGCAGCTCTCAATATTTCCCCCATATCACAAAGTAATCAACCAATTCTGAGATAAAGAGATAGACCCATTTTATGGAATCAATAATGAAAACCTAAGTAAATTCAACAATAACAGGGAAAGAAAATAGCCTCTCTGTGAGCCATCCCATCAAAAAGCTGATTTCACAGATGAGACAGACATGCCACCTTGCAAGCCAAAATCTACCAACAGGACATCATTCAGTTGAAGAAAGAACGTTTGCTTGTAGCATCAGGCAAGATAGATACATGTATAATATCTGCCAATCTCACTTCCTCAAACTTTCTCCACTGATCATGTTGCCTAGCATAGTAACAAAGCATCTGCAACCCAAAACCAATCTTGGATAGCTCCATCAATGCAATAAGCCAACCCTGAGTGACAATTGTGAAGTGTGGCAAACTATAGGAAGATAAAAGAAGAGTGGGATTACTTTGCCCCATTCCATTCTGTGAAAAATATCAGTAGAGGCCAAGCTATAATTTACTATCTCTTTGAAAGCTATATTTTCCAGGGGCAACAATTACTTGGAATGTGTGGGAAGAGAACAGGAGAAGAGACCTTGATTGGGAGGCTTGCTAAATTCAGAATGTCACTGATACTTCAACTCCTGAGAAATAGGACAGGAGGATTTCTCCTTCCCCGCTCTCCATTTAAAATCTTGAGGAAAATAAAGGAAAAATTACAGTAGTGTTGGAATTCTCTGTCTCTTTATAATCCTTCCTTCCTTC
>AZIM01000918.1:179333-186833 GCA_000516915.1 Ophiophagus hannah
CCCATTCCTAAGAGATCTGTAAGGGGCATGCATAAGAGCACAATCGTGCCTACCATCCCTGTCCTTCTGTCCCCATTATTTTGTACCTATTTCCTGTATTCATACTCATGATAATTCTTATGCCTATTATCTTGTAAGTGATTGACAAATCAGATAAACAAATAAAAAATAAATGAGGTTTTCAGAAGAGATAGGAAATTCTTCCAAGATCTGCTGGCTTCAGGTTATAGTTTAATCTGGCCCAGTCCCTCAAGAGTAAAGGTCATGCAGTGGAAGGGAGGGTAGAATGCAGGAAAAAGAAGCTTCTTTAATAAAGAAGGCAGACAACTAGCTTAGGAACTCCAGTTTGGAGTAGGGTAATGAGGAGAAAGGGAAAGAAAGAAGGAAGGGCATTTGGAACCTCTAGTACAGGGCAGAAGGGCTTTTTGTGAGCCTGAAGTAGAAGAAAGCAAGCACTGGCTTTATGCATACCATCCAGGAGCACAACACTGGTTTCCAGCTGAGCTAATATGAAATGTGAGAAGCTGACCAGTATGAAAAATACCAGTTGAACTCGGCACAGCTTCAAAAGTGAACACTTTGAGAAAGACCTGTGAGTCCAAAACAACCCCAGATAGTATACCAGTCTTGAACAGGGAATGGCAGCTCAATGCACAAATACATTATTCTTTGATACAGAGAACAATGACAGCCACTTGGTCATGTCAGAAGTGAGCCCATATTTTCTCATATGCATACTTATGATAATATGATCTCATCCATCAGTTGAATATAGATGTTAAACAGGAGAGGAAATGCATTGGGCTCTGAAGCAATTCACAAATGAGGATGTGTATGTGTGGCTTTTCTTCCTATCAACACTGGATATTAATCAATAGAGGAAGAAGGGGAAACTAATACAGTACCCCAACACCAAACATGACAAATATTCCAGAAGAATATCATTATGATTGTATTGAAAGCCACTGAGAAGCACAAGGCTGGATGCAATCATGCCAAAAATAACCTCATCAGACAGCTTCTACAAATACTACCAAAGGTATCTTCATATTGCATCCTGGCTGAAATAACTAAAACAGGTCTAGATCATTGGCTTTTTTCAAGATTCCTCTACAACTGTTGTCTGACCATCTTTTCAACAGTCTTCCATAGAAAGGGAATGCTGGAAATGGGATGATAGTCGTCCAGAATTGTTGGGTCTACCAACGGCTTCTTGAGGACCAAACACATCAGTGGCTCCTCTGAGGCAAAAGCAACTGCCTTCTTTTGTCATTGGGGCCATTGCCACCACTTTCTCTAGGGAAGCCTTGACAGCCCAGGAGAGACCTAAATCTAATAAACATTGGCCAAACTCACAAATTAGAGGACTTGCCCATGTTTCTGAGAGTCCGACTCTGAGTAGATCAAAGAGATTATCTATCAGACTTATTATTGCTAGAATTATAGAATTGTTATTTACTATTTTTAAAAATATTATTGTCCATTGCATAGTCAGACAGATATTCAGACTGGATTGGCATTTTGTCTGCCAACTGCATCTTTCCCAAGGATCTAGGATAGGCAGATATGGATATTTGATGGTGTTACAGATATTACAGGATTATCATTATGATTATTAGTTTATCACAAACTTGAAAAAGTCCATAAAATATAGAAAGATGCAAAAAGGCCCCATAACTAACAAAAAATAACAAACAAAAAGGGAAAGAACAATATAGCATATACCCTGTATACTAAATAATAAATATTATATAAAGACTATTACTATTTGTGGTTATCACATAATTTTTAAAGAAAATCAAGTTAGATTTAAGGCTCCTGTGGTTAATTCTTTGGATGTAAAGTAGTTTAAATTTGTTTGCTTTTTTCATTAGTTTTTTCACTAATTATATTTATGAATTGAATAAAAAGGGTGACTAATATAAAAGGTTTGCTTATCATACTATTCAATTTTGTTAATTAAACTACTGTAACTTATCCATACATATTACTGAACCTATGGTATACTTTACATAGAAAAGTGGTAGATTCACAAACATCACAACCATTCTTTACAAATCATTCAAGCAAGATTGTAGTTTAGTAAAAATAATTGTGCATTATTCAATACTTGGACTGAATAATGGATTGGATTGAATTCTGTTGGTAATAAATAATAAATTGATCCAACTCTTAAACAACTGCAACAATTTTCTGTAGGGTCCCATAAGACTCATCCGTTTGTCTTGGTTCAGCGGACAAGTTAAAGATAATAATAGAAATTTGAAGATTAATGAAGACAAATCTTTCCCATTCCTACTTAAGTTTAAAATTGAACTTTTGAAGTTCAGCAAGTAAAAGAATAAAGAAAAGGAAGAGAAAGAAGAACTGAAAAGAAAAACTAATTGTAGTTTTAAATGATTAAAACCACAGTTAGTAGTGTACGAAACATTAATTTTACTATTGTTGTATAGAATGGGCACTTAAAACAAATGACTTTAAAATTCTAAAAATTCTGGACAAAATATGAATGTCATTCTACATGCTAAAAATAGATTAACTTGAGCACCAGGCGCCCCACTCTGTGGAAGGCATTCTCTCAGTGGGGCTACAAATGAGAAGGACCCGTTAGCCAGCTACCTAACTTCATTGAGTTGAGACAGCCAAAGAACATGAACAGCACATAAGAA
The DNA here is from genome assembly GCA_000516915.1 of Ophiophagus hannah. Lineage (NCBI taxonomy): Eukaryota > Metazoa > Chordata > Lepidosauria > Squamata > Elapidae > Ophiophagus > Ophiophagus hannah. Next base: position 182,003 of record AZIM01000918.1, read on the forward strand.
TTGTGCTGTCTCCTGCTAATTTCAATTAGGAAAGGAAAATAGAAGGGTATTCTATTTTCTGTACTTATAGCTTACATTTTAATGCAATATAGCTGGCCTTCCCTGTCTATTTGTGATGTATATATTTAACAGATAACAGATAATCAGAGTTGGAAGGTACCTTATAGGTCATCTAGTCCAACCCCCCACCCAAGCGGGAGACCCTAACCCATTTCTGACAAATGGCAGTCCAATCTCTTCTTGTAAGTCTCAAGTGATGGCGCTCCCACAACTTCTGAGGGCAAGCTGTTCCATGGGTTGATTGTTCTCACTGTCAGAAAGTTTCTCATTATTTCCAGGCTAAATCTCTCCTTGATTTTATCATAAGATTACAACATTTTTCATTTTTCTATCAGTTTCCAAAAGAATCATTCATACTTCGTGAAGTTGCCATTATTCATGAGAACAATCATTATTCAATTTAATTTATATTCACTCTTTTTCTCTTAAACAAATTTTTCTGACTTTATCTGACATATGCATTAATACCCTCATAAACTTTCTCCAAATCTCTACTCTTAAGCTGCCTTGAACTTGTGATTACCAAATGCTCTTTAACCTTTCTCTCTTTATAAAATATCTTTAGAGAGAACATTGCTAGATTGTGACTCGGGCTAATCTTTGTTCACACCTCCAACTAAATAACCTCTGGTCACCTTTAAGTTATCTGCTATTATCTAATTAATATGCATTGGTAATTGCCTGGACTTTTAAATATTTGTATTTACAATTGTTGACTTTTAATGGGAACAAAACAAGTTATCATCTTGAAGTTCAGCACTGGATGAAATGTTAATGTGCTTATTCTAGAGTAGCACTAAATGTGCTGTGGCAAATCTTAGTTCAAATAATAGTTTTGGTTGGAAGCTTGAATCTAGGTTGAAATTTCTTATGTAGACAGGAAGCATCATATCGGAAAAGATTAAAATAACCAGAAGTTTCATGCAAAGGTTTAACAAGATCTAAGAATTATGAATGAGTGGTTTTTCACTGTCATTGCTTTGCCCAACTGAAGTGATGAGTTTCATATTCTGTAGGAAATTGTTTCTGGATGGAATGTGAAACAGGAGCATGATGGAAGCTGAAAGAACGATTTCACCAGCTTTTTGGTATATAAAAAAAGCAACACATTGCTTACAAAAGTATTCTTACTGTCTTTTAATTGGCAGGGGAATTATGAATGGCTGTGAAATACTTGATACCCATGATAGTGTGTGCTTGATGGCTGTAGTGTTCCTTTGCTTCAAGCAATAAAATGTTTTCTGCAAGTCCTGACAGGATCTATTGAATTCTATTATTTAGCTATACAATAGTTCTAAAGTTCATTGATGAGCACCCAGAAATAATTGAGTAGGGAATTGAAATTTACCCAAGTTTTGCCTCAGAGCTTATTAGTATGAACACTATACATAGACCAAACATTTATGAATATTAGTAATTTCATTGAATATAAAATATTGATTGGTTGAATTTGATAATAACAATAAAAGCCTCTTGCTTATATATCCTGATGAACAGAAGAATTGTCTAATGGTAGATGTCATTGGTTGCATGTTTGTTTCCATATGTAGAAAGGAAAGAATGAACAGTATCATTTTTTTCAACTGGATTAATAGCATCCTAATTTCTTCCTGGAACTGACATCACCTTTATGCATTTGAGGACAAAACATCTTTTTATGTTAAGTAAATTGAAACAGTGTGTTTCATCTACAGAAATATTTTTGAACATTTAGAAGCCCCCACTAACAGCAAATCTGTATAGGATTTTTGTCTAGCTGAAGCTCTGCTTAATCTACTAGTTCAGTTTACAAGCATCTTCTTCTATATTTCTAGAGCACATTTAATACCTGGACAAATTCTTACTCTATTTCTATTGATTTGATGTTTTAGAATTCCTACAATAATCTGCTGTTTTTCTGCCAAGTTAGCTCTTATTTTTTCCACTAGCAAACATTCCTTTCAAGATAAAGTATTTCTTCTTTAGTAGCAGTTTTAACTCTTTAATAAAATTACAAAATGTCAAAACAAAATGTAAATAATACTAAATAAATCACTTAATAATTGTTTGCCTTTTTAAAAAAGAATGAAGTTTATATATGATTGAAATTTGTACAACACTTCAGAAAAGCCATCATGTGTTGGATTCAAAAATAAAATCAGAAGCATTTTTTATATATAAGTAGTAGTACACATGAAAAACTAGAAATAATCCTGGCTTTAGAAGCCTTTAAAAGTGTATGACCAGCTTTGTACTGATACCCATTTAACAAAGCAGAAATCAAAATACCATACCATATAAACAAAAGTGTACAATAAAGGACATTTTGAAATTTACACAAGAATTAGCCCACAAACATTTTGGTTGTTCCATAAGAGTTATCTATAAAATGAACTTTAAAAAACCTTAATACAGCTGTCATCATTCATCACTATTTTTTCCACTTAAATGTACACAGAATACTTATATAGTAATATATACTGGTGTGTTGTAACATGGATATTATGATTAACTTGTTTTAAAAATGATAGGTGTACTATCCAATCAACATTATTGGTAATTTGAAGATTGAAATACCAATACAGTATGCATTCTCATCATATTGGTATGTATATAAACATGAAAATATAATTTTACAATATTTTCTTTATATACATTAGGTCAGGCTTGACAAAGAAATATTTGTACATGACATTTTAAGAGAAGTAGGCCCAAGATACAATCAACATAGATTTTCTAGGAATGCATGAGTGAAATTATTATTTCTGTCAAAGAAAACTGATTGGGAATGGTGTACACATGTTACTTTAATTTATCATTGTTGAGCTGGACAATATTCATTTTCCTGCTTAGATATGAACAGGACAACTGTAGATTGTATCATCCCACTTCTGAGTGGAAGGTTTACCATTAAAAAGTGCAACTTTGCTGGAATTTGAGAGAAAGATGTTTTAAAATAAGTGGGTTTACAGTATATGAATGTGGCCTGTAAGTATTTACCAAAGGGGGGAAGGGTAAAATTTATGTCAAATTTACACTGTAGAATTTCTTATAATACTTGTTAAAACATATGAATATTAAAGGAGAAGGGCAATCCCAGAAAAAAAGCTCTTTAGTTAAATCTGAGTCGTTTATAACAAGGCTGAATACAAAGTTATGATAATAGCTCTTGTTGCATTTTCAGAATATAGCAGCACCACTCTCACAGAATAATATTTCTTTTTTCCAGTAGACCTGTTGTACCTAAAATTGTTCTAATGAAAAGGTGGGCCAACTTATTAAAACAATACTAGAAAAGCACTCACTGTAAAGTTGATTAATTGAAATCCATTTATTATTACAAATACAGAACTCTATTTCAAAACTTAGGGTTATTATGAAAATGAACATAAAGGAGCATTGTCAAGGTTTTGTCCCCCTTTTCTGGAAGAAAATTAATTACCCAAAACCTTATATATATATATATCTCTCTCTCTGGATATTTTACTTTTTGATTTAAGAATCAACAGCAAAATGTAGAAATAACTCAAAATCAACCTTCCTCTTTCTGTTCTCATGCTAACTATACATCTTTCTATGATATGGAGATTATGATCATTGTATACGGTGCATTCTCAATCTCAGTTTCTCATTTCAGATTCAGTACCGAATATTGTCTGGCCTCTGTCTGCCTTTTTCAGATCCTATCAAAATAGTTTCGAAGGACCCACAAAGATAAATCAAGATAAACTGTAAGAAGTTTATGTATACAGTAATGGAATGTGAACCACAAGACATTATGCTGGAAAGTGGATGGCCAAGCAACAAATCACATTTGAAGTATGGATTGTGTTCAAAATGAAATATAGCCATTTTACCACAGAGATTAAGAGTAGCTGAATATTCCCCAACAACCTTGACAATATCCTTTTACATTTTAAATCCATTATAATCAAACTGTAACTAGCAAAATTAACAGGACTACTTGCAAATAAAACCATAGAAAAGAGTTTATTTCAAATGTTGACCATTTGCAAGTAATTTGATATTAACACCAAATGTTAAAGAATAGATATTAAGTAAATTTTAAGAACATTATTAAATTACAATGTTTTTGAATGGTTTATTTTTGTATTTTATACCCAGCATTTACATATTTGGCTTTGAAAAACAGATACTAATATCTAAATCTTTTTTGTTGTTAATTTTCCATTTCTCCAGAGTTTAAATTCTTGTTTCATCAACCATAATGGAAGCAAATTTATTTAAAAGCCAGTTTGTCTGTGAAAATACCTAAAAATATTTTTTTCAATTTTAATTTTTTTTCTTATAAAACATGTCACATCTTGATGCAATTGATGTCAAGTGTGCTTAAGTCATTATGAATAAGAGAACTGACAACGGCGACTGCAGAAATTGGTGTGTTGGTTGTACAACAATTTCAGTTAGAATACAGTACTTCCATGTTAGCTATGCATGTCAGTCGAACTTTATCTTAAACTGGTGTAGAAAATGATGTTTGTGGGGTTTTTTGTACTAAGCATTTTTTAACTATTCAAGATGAATTCCACAAATATGCATTCCTGCGGACAAAAATGTCTTCAAGGTACTGGATGCCTCTCACCACTTTGACAATTAATGCACAAGAAAACCATTGTGTAAGGCACTCAAAAAGTTCTTATCAATCACAAGAGATCAGTCACACTGACATTCATTCCCATGCCAGGACTCACGTAAGGTACTGCATGCACTGCTTTTGGAAATTCTGGAGTCATAACATGTCCATTTTCTCCAGCACTTTCTGTAATTGACA